>JANHZU010003376.1:55667-83859 GCA_032468055.1 Acrochordus granulatus
GACAGAAGGACATCTCTTAGCTCCTAGAGTTCCATCAGAGGCAATGGGGGTGTCCTCAGGGGTGGTCGAAAAAGTCAAGATGGTGGCCATGATGCTGGAATGAAAGCTCTCCCTGTTTTCAATGTCAAAAAGCATCTTTAAGGGTCTGACGTTTTGTCTGGCTTGATATAGAAGAGTCCAGAGACTCCCTTTGAGGAAATATGCAGCAACCGTTAGCGACAGATGAGAATGGAGAAAAGCATGAGAAAGACGCTTGTTCAGCCTTGACACGCTGTGGTGTAACGGGACGGTCTAGCTTTCAAGATTCTGTTACTACAGCCAATAATTTCAGTACTTTACAAAGAACTGAGGTCCACACATCTTAAAGTGGCCAAGTTTGCAAAACACTGGCCTGTATCAATGGAGCAGACTTCCAGCACTTCGGAGGCAGCTCTCTGTTTCCAGGCTTGGCCTTCCTCAAAGGGTTGGCAATTGGGCACTTTCTGCCAGATGATCCAGGCTCTCCATTGGAGCCTAAAAACTGGACTGCATTTGCCGCACCCTTGCCCTTCACCCGCTAAATGTTCTCTAAGACACATGGCATCTTTACTGGGCTGCAACGTGTTTGTGTGTCTGTGAGTGTGTATGAGAGAGCGCATGTGTGCATGTTTGACTGCTAAATATAACCACGGCAAGGAGTGCAGCGGCTCCTCTCCAAAAAATGGGCTGGGTGTGAAGGCCAGGTGGCTGCGCATAATTTTTCTCATGTTTCAGAAGAGGTGACGATTTGTACCGCAGCCTTAAAACCAACTCTTCTGACTTGCTTTGTGGCAGGAGGCCGCTTAGCATGCAGCGCCCCTTCTTGGCCCAGCTGGACCTGCCCTGCAGATCTTCTCACCTTCTCCTTGCAGCCCTCCCTTGGGGAGAGGAGACATGATCCCCCCCTAACTCAACTGCAAAAGGCTCCTTTCCTAGCGTTGAAACAGGCTGGTGGTTGTAGGGAGAGATATGTGCCCCCACTCTTACTATGCCTGTGTTGGCTTTGTGAAGGATGCAGAATTTGAATTCCTTGGTCTGTAAATCCTGAGCAAGGCATTTGGAAGTTTGAGGGGTGGGTGAGAAAGGTGATGAGCCCATGTGGGGGAACAGTATTTTCGGCAACGCTGTCCCGCAGGCTGGGCTGCAATAAAATCTGTCCTGTGTCTTCTGCAACCCAGGCCTGCCAGATGCAACGATGGCTCACGAGGCCCGTCGTCCTTAGTGCTACGTCGAGGTTGGTGCTGACGCCAGCCTGGGGAGGAAGTGTCTCCTGGAAAGCTCCAAACTCAGAAGTGGGTTCCCGTTTCCCCAAGCCTTCCCTCTCCTCTCAAATGCTTAACTGGAACTCCTCTGGGAAGGGGAGGGAGATGGGTTTAATTTGTGGAGAGGTTTGCACTTGGCGGCGAAGCGCCCTGTCCTCGCAGGCACACCTGTTCTTTCGGGGATGTGAATTACTGACTCTCTGTGAACGGAAACCACCAACCACGCCAGAGTGCCCTTCCTCAGCGAAGCAAAGCGAGCGCAGGTCAGGTCGGAGGTGCAAAGTACAGCAGGTGCTCGTAGATTTCAGCTTGGGCTTTCTCCGGATCAGGGGACACCTCTCTGGCGTCTTTGACAGGACGGGAGAAGGTCTTTCAGGGCAGGCCACATCCGCACCCCTCGGAGCCCAGGCAGGGCCGGAGGGCAGGCTCGGGGCAGCTGTCTGTGAGGGGCCCGCTTTGAGGCCGCCTGCCTCCCCCTCAGCCCTGGAGAAGTCCAGGCTGAAGCAGCGGCAGCGGCAGCGGAAGCACCGGCTGCTGTGCAAAGCTGAAATGCTCTTCTCGGTAGGGAGCCGAACCTCCTCGATGCCTGACCATCTGGGGGGTAATTTTAAGGGCCTGATTCTGCTGCAAAAGTCACCCTCGGTGTGACGGGGGGAGAAAACAGGCCCCGGTTTTTATGTATCTGTAATGAAGCAAAGCGGGGATCTGGAACGTGATCCAGAAACGGTTTCTGGACCTCCGGGCTGAGTGCTGCAGTGCAGATGTGCGGACACCGGTGCCTCCGACGGCTGTACGCACCGCCCTGCCCAGTGGCCGTCGAAGCTGGCTGCCAAGAGGCTGTTCCTCACCGAGCCTGTTCTCAAAGCCCCTTACGAACTTCATCCTTTCGTGCAAATTGTCTTCTGTGTATTTTTCGCCGCCATACGACTCCCACTCTCACAATTATCGCTGCTTAAATATCTGCGCCTGGTTTTCTGGTTAATTAACGACCCTTTTGTTCACGGGCTCAGCGATGTAAAAGAAAATCAGTGCTCCAGGCAAAGCTTGATTGCCTCTTGCATTTGGGAATACAGAAGGTCCCTGGAGGCTGATTTGGGACCTGAACAGCTGGTTTTGTGAATTGTGCAGGGCGTGCAAAAGCAGCAAGAGGCGTGTTGACACAGGTTTCCACCTCCTCTCTGCTAGTTGAAGAAGCAGGAGAAAGGAGGTGGCTGTGAGCAGCACAACCCACCTTGGTGTTTCAAGCAAAGTGTTGGAGGGCACCTGCTCTGCCTCATGGAGTGGAGCCAGTGGGCCTTGCCCAGCTCTTTACTTGGAGCCAAGGAGTTATGCGCAAGGTTGAAGGACACCAAAGGGCCAAAGTACAGCATGGCACATCTTCTCTGGTCCAGCCAGAGAATTTCTTGCTTCGTGCAAGAATTTGACTGCATCACCCACAGAATGAGTCACCCCATCCCCTTTGTGGTCTTCTAGAACTCTTGCCCAATTTGCCCTATTGCCCCCGAGACCGTGATCCATTGGCCCCTTGTGTTCCTTCAGCCCCTGCCCCTCAACCACATCAGAGCTCCTGTTCTTCAGCCAGCAAGAGTTCAGCTTTTTCTGCTCTCCAGCTGAAAACAAGGCCTGCTTGGGAACAGCATGTTGATCTGTTACCTGCATTTTCATAGCTTGGTTTCATAGCCAGTAGCAAACAGGTGGCAGCAGCGCTTGGCAATGAGGCAGAGATGTTCTTCCATGGCTCTTGAGTGTCCTCTTCTCTGGATGGTGGGGAGGCAATCCATGATGGCTCTGAGGATGGAACCATTGGATGCTTTTCTCCACCAAGTCCAGCAGAGGCAAGGAAGCTTCATGTGAAGCCACCAGGAAATTCAAGGGTTCAAAGCTTCTTCCTTTCTTCCTTGCTACCATCCTGGAAATGGGCTGTCTGGGAGGCCTACCGGTGTGTGGGGGGATTAGGAGGCAAGTGTGCGTGGCCTGTGCAGGATGAAGATAACAACCCAGATGGACCAGGGCCATTTGGAAAGGTGCATCTATGTGTGCGTCTGCAGAGAGGAAAGGAAACAGTGCTGCAGGAGGGTCTCCCTTTTGGCTGATGAAGCTGCTGCACCACAGACCTGCCCTCTTCCTCAAGGCGTGGGCTATGCATGGCTCTCGCCTAGGATCCGGATCGTCCCAGTCCCAAAATGGCGGATTTGGGTCGTGGGCCGTGTGATCAGCAGACAGGGTTTCTGTGCCTAAGGGTGAGCCCCGATGTGTTTTTCATGGTTAACAAATCAAGACTAGCAAACAATTATTTTGTGCAATGAGAATGAGAGGGCCCCTGCCCTGCAGGGCTAGGGAGATATGGATCAGCCCCGATCCAGTTCGAGATGTTGATTGGATCTGATTTGACAGTTCAGATTTAATCCAGAAAATCTGTGTTTTGATTTTATTCAGGGTGTCAAGCCGGGTTGATTCAATTTTCCCGCTTGATTCCAAAGCAGCTGATTCGATTATTCAGACTAAGCGCTCAATCCTGTTCCAAGATTCAGTCAGAGCAGTGCCACATGGGATCCCCAAATCGCTGAATCTCTGCTGGCTCCCAGGAGATCTGCTTGGCCACCCCTGGCCCCACCGGCTCCTTGGTTTGTGAGACCAGGCCCCGTGTGGGGCTCCTTGGGGCGAGGGCTTTCGTTTTCAGGGACTGCAGCGGCTCGAGATAGAGCAGGCGGGTGGGTCTGTTGCAGGCTTGTGGGGCTGGTGTGTGAGGAGAAAGCAGAGTGGAACAGGCTGACCCCCTTTCTTCCTGATGACCTTGTGCTCCATAGTCAAGGAAATGCAGAAACGGAAACATGCTGGGCTGCGAATGGTTTGCACTGCCCTGGGGCTCAGTGTGGGATGCAGAAATGCTGCTCCAACCCAGTTTGGCATTCCTTAGGCCAGAAGACCCCTTTCCCATTTTTTATGCACCAGAGCTTGTCTCCCCACCTCTTCGTTGCCTTGCCTTCTCTCTACACCCAGTTATTTTTTCAGCGAGTCCCAGAATTGGCTTTCACAGACAGCAGGAGAATTTATTTAATGTCCATCATTTTTTTCCCCTTGTCGCACTTTCTCTCTTCCTAAAGCCTTGCTGGTGTGGCTTTGTGTGTGTGTGGGTGCTTTGCACAAGCGGTGTGATGGTGCAGCCAAAAAGCGGCCATCACGATGGTAGCCCAGGTTATTGTAGGCCTGAAGATCCTTTCACTTATTTATTTATTTAGTCGTCAATTTATTTCCTTATCCCATTTCCTTATCCCTTATCATCATATGGATATAGCTGCCCATCTCCCAACCGTGGCTTGCAAGCCAGCAGTGCGGGCTGGGAAGAGGCGAAGCCTTCTGGGCTGAAATGAATATCCACCGGCCAGGGAGGTGGGGGAGCAACTGGCGTGGCAGACCGGGATCTATCCATGTGGAAAACGGGTTGGCTGATTAATCACATGCGATGACTTGTAACTGCAAAAACCAAAGCAACCAGTGAGATATGAAACAATCAGCAAAGGAAAAAACGTCAGAATGGTATCTTTCTTGGGATAATAGGGATGGGTATCTTCTCTTTATTGGTCTGTTGTTTCATCTTGTTACTGGGGCACCATCAATTAAATGGGCTTTTTCAGCACAGGACTACTGCAGTGCAGGAGGCTATTATTCAGGACATGCCATACTCTGCTGTCATTTGCACCCGAGTTATCTTGGTGCTGCACATAGCACAGTGTAGCTGGAGTGATGGTTGCAGTCGTACCTCAATGCTCTTCATCCTTTTGGATTCCCTCCCACCCCAAAATATATAGACCCAGGATGGCCCTGGGAATCCCAGATTTCACTGATGCACATCTGACTGAATGGATGGAATGAATGGGGGGCATTGAGCTTCACAATTCAGACTGCAAAAGGGACTAGCGACATCCATGAAATTACAAAGGACTGTTTGAACCTGTCCTATTAACAAACCTGGAGCTGAAAATGTGCACTGCTTAGATTGTGGGGCTGAAATATTTGCTGTAGCCTCACCTTTGGGAATGTAAAACGATACTCATAAATCCTCCTGGTGGTTGGCGCTGCCCCAGCAAGAGCCAGAACTTACCCAACTGACCTGCTTCTGAATTGGTCGTAGGACTTTCCCCTTTGATCTGATCTAGCCCTGGAGTATGCTTCCTGCTCTTATATCACGCATGAAGAATAAAGATTTCATTGTCCACTGTTGGAAGATATACTTAAAAAGACACAGTGAAAGGAGAGACAACACTTGGAAGTTTCTCACAGAGTCAGTTGAAAACTTGGCTTAGAGCAGGCGTGTCTGACCTTGGCAACCTGAAGATGTGTGGACCCCAGCTTGGCTATGCTGGCTGAAATCCACACATCTTAAGGTTGCCAAGGTCGGACACACCTGCTCTGGAGTATTACTGGGGGGACACAAGGGAATGGGTGTCCCAGGAGGGCTGGGAGGTGCATTTTGCTTGGATTCTAAGGGGCCGCCCTCCAGCACACGTGACGGTGGCAGGTCCTCCAAGCTCTGATCCCTGTGTGTGCCTCTTTCCGTGCGCTGCCTTCGGATGGCACATTCATATGCAGCTCCCGTCTTCCAGCAGAATGCAAGGGTCTCTTTGCTTGTCAGCTCATGACAGGACTGACTCATTTTGGTACCATCTGGGCATTCAGGCTCCTTTAGCTCTTGTTCTGCCTCATCTTCTCCTCCTTTCTAGAGGCAGAGAGAGAGGTTTTTTTGTCCCACTGTAGACACAGCAAAGCGACTGTGATGCTACAGATTCCTAGCAGGATTCTGCCAGTCCGTGATGCCTAAGGTCCACTCCCCCAGAGGCACACCGCAGCGTCTTTTGGGCCTGAATGTCTGCTGTGAGCCTCCCTCACCTTCAGTTCTGAAGAGCGAAGGAGAACAAGAGCGGTCAGGACTGCAGCAAGAAAGAGGAAGGGAGCGGGCCCCAGTCTATTTGTGAGATGGACGCTCTCTGTTGCCCTTTCATTCATTTGGCATGCGCTTCCTCTGTGAGGCAACCGGCGAGGATGGCCTCCTCTGAAGGAAAGTGGGGTGACTGACTCAGAAATGGTGGGGAGCAGTGGTGACGAGAGGCCAGAGCTTGGTGGATCCACTCCTTCATCTGTAATGTAGCAATTCCACAGCCGAGCCCTCCTGGGATGCCTGCTCCCTTGTGTCCCGCCCAAGAGAGATTCTAGAGCCCACCTTCAACGGACCCGGTAAGAAGCCTCCAAACACCGCGTTTCCTCCTGACATGCGTTTCTCCTGAATCTTCCAGTAGTGGCAGAAGAAGATCTTTATCCTTCATGCATGATTAATAACCAGGAGCAGAGAACATCTCGTTTTATGCAGATGCCCCTTATCTGCATTCATGTAGAAACTCTCTTGAGACCAGAAAGGTTAATTTTAGCAGCAGGATGCCATAATTTTAGAAATTTATTAAGAGAGGGAACGGAGCAAGTAGAGGGACAGACAATTTCTTTTGAAGGAAACTATCGACTCTGCAGTGACTGGGCGGGCAAATCCAGGAGGAGGAGGAAAGCAGATCCAGTGGAGCAGGGAGCCATCTTCTTCCCTCCGTCTGTACGAAAAAGAGATGAAGATCTAGAGGCTCACACAATCTTTCCTGTTCCCCCAGAGCCACGGTGGCCACGGAGAAGTGCCTCTGGAATGGCTCTGTCCTGCAAACGCGTTGCTCGCCAGACAGCCACCACGTTGCACCAGAGCGTTAGCCATTCTCGGGGTCCGGGCTGCTGCCCCGGCTCTTCTGCCCTGCCTGGAGCGCCTGGCACGGGAGGCCAGGCTGCTCTGGGGAAGCCTTTTTGGCCACCTGTGGTCATTCGGTGTCTCTGCTTAGGTAAGACAATCCCTCCGAAAGGATGACTGAACGGGTTGTCTGGTCCCTTCTAAAGGTTGTGTCACGATTGTACAGAAGTGCTTGTAAATGCATACTTGAGAAGAGATGTATTCACAAATCACATTTCAGTGGAAGAGGTGACTTAGGTGCACGTGAAGCTCTGTGGACAAGATACAGCATAAGAAACTGGCAACTTGCTGGATCAGACAGCGACTCGCTTGCTCAGCTGATGAGACCTAAGAAGAAGACTGCATCAGGCAGTACCAAAATTTACTGAACGACATCGGTGAGAAAGTTGGCGATGAGGACAACGGGCTGAGCTAGATAGAGCTGCGGCTGCACATTTTGCAAGAGCCTTTGGTAAAGTCAGGAATTTAAGCTGCGCCTTTTTCCCCACGCGACCTTCAGCTCCCAGCGGGGGAAGAATTAGCAGGCGGCTTGGTGCTGCAGCAGGAGACAGGAGCGGGGATGAATGTCAGCAGCGAGGCTACGGAAGCAATTCTGCCCCGGAGCCTGGAGGGAGAGCCTCGGCCACGGGTGCTTTACGGGCTGCTGCAGGGAGGGCAGGATCAGCCAGGAGGCCCTTGCTAGTCTCGGGGAGCGGAGGAGAAACGCCCGGGAGCCCCATGCGAGGCCTGGGGATCAGTCCTCAGCCAACGTTGCCGTTGGGCTTGCACAGCGTTCCTCGCTGGTCTGTCCCCTTCCTGGCTGAGGACGGGGGCCCAGCGCTAGCCTCTCGTGGCCGATGATGGTAAATAATAACTCTCCAAACACCGAATTAGTCTCTTGATTATGTGCTGCATCATCGGTGTTACGCAGCAGTGGCGCTTTCTGGATTGTTTAACGTAGTGTTTCTCAGCCTCGGCCACTTTTAGATGCGTGGACTGCAACTCCCAGAATTCCCTGGCCAGCTTCCCCATGCTTGGTGGGGAATTCTGGGGGCTGAAATCCACACAGTTTAAAACGACCAAGGCTGAGAAGCACTGGCCTAGGTTATAGTTACACTACTCAGCTTACTTTTCAGAGGTATCTCCATACATCCCCAGCCTGATTCGCCATAAACATAAGCCTTTACAAAATGTTAATTATGCTTATTTTTAAAAGAGAGACAGCTGGAGAGAACGTTGGTTATCACTACCTAAGATATTTCTCTTTCAACTGTGAAATATTGGAATTGGTAATAGTAATAATACAAAAATATTTCTATTCTCACTTTTCTGTTTAAAATAGCCAAAGTGATGTTCCACAAATGAAGCCTTGTCCAAGGATCTTAATATAGCGCAGGATCCTAAACTCCCAGTGGAAAGCTGCTGAGGTACCATCAAAACCCCCTCTGCACTTGCTAAGCCAGTCGGGGGTCTTTGGTGCTCTCTCCAGAATGTTGTGGGCAAATTCCTGGATAATTTTCATGCAAGGGCATCTGTAGAGTCCAACTAGGAGAGCTAAATCAGCTTGAACCTGAGGCTGGCCTGTTGTAAATTTGGGGTGCAGACCATCTTTTAGGCCAGCCAAAAGTAGTGGTAAAGACCGCCGGTCTGTTACATCAGCAGCATGTGGTTTTAGAAAAGCTGTTATTTTTAATCTTTTTTCCCTCCTCACAGCATAATTGGAGACTGAAAATCATCTTAGGTAAATTGCTTTCAGGAGCATTTTAAAGCTGTGCCACTTCCCAGCAAATTCATTTCGTGGAAAATTATTTGTAGGAATTGTTTTCCGGAGGAGAGCTAAAAGACAGCAAACAGGTAGGTGGAAGAACTGTGGGATTTGGAAGTCTGGCAGCCTCCTCAAAATGACATCATCTCATTACTTGTGCAATGACATCATGACACACATGATGTCACTGTGGCTTCTGCTGGAGACTGAACCTCAGCCAGTCCAAAAATCGATGCGCTCTGCAAGGGACGAGCATGTTTCAAATGGCACGCCTCCAGCTCTCTCGGCAGCACTCAGTTCGGCAGTCTCTTAAGTACTGAGGGCCCTTTGGAGACCAGAATTCTCTCAGAAAAAAAGGAAAATAATGTCTCTCAGCTTAGTTTTAATCAGTATGCAACAACCGTCAAGGGCAGAGGGACAAAAACCCCTCCTGTGTTTATATTTAATCACACTTCTAGCGAGAGTCAAATGTGGGCTTTCCAAGATTTTAAATTTTTTTTTAGAGAGCACTATAGATAATTCTGAATCATTAAAAGAGAAATCAGTTCCACTTGAAAGGCATTAACTAAATGAAAATGTGAGGATGGATGACGCTAAAGATGGTAGCAATGCTCCTGTTTGGTCAAAAGGACCATTGATGAGTTCATTTTATGCCCAGACAATAACCGTTAGATCATAACTCTCATAAGATCTGGTGGATTATGGGAACTGCATTCCGACAGTTCTGAAAGGCTGAAAGCTGGGATAACCTGGTTTGATTATATGGGCCCAACATGTTTATGAAATATCCAGTCTTGTTGGGGGAGTTACTTGCCGTGCCTCTTTGTCCTTTGAGCCAACCGGATGCCCCTCGGCTTTCCTAAGGGTGCTGCATTGTTCTGCTTTGCGGGTCAAACTAGAGACTCCTTCATTGACCTTCAGGAGAGGTGTGAAGCAGCAGCCCTGAATGCTAATTAACACCCAGGCAGTGTCAGAGTCACTGGCTCTGGAGTCCATGTGAGGGGAGGGTGACTTCAGTTGCCCTGTTTGCACTGGCAGACAAGGAACACAGGAGTGTCCGTGGGGGAAGGAGAGGGTGGAATCATATAGGAGAGAAGACTGATTCCACCCTGGAGCCATTCCAAAAAGAGGGGCCTGTCCTGACCCCGTGGGAATAAACACTTGCCATTAGTCTGTGAATGGTTCTTGCTTAGAAATAATCTGGGTACTGAGGTTAAATTAAGGGAAAGGTTTCCCCTGCCAGTCATGTCTGACTCTGGGGGGCAGTGCTCATCTCCGTTTCACAGCCAAAGAGCC
The DNA here is from genome assembly GCA_032468055.1 of Acrochordus granulatus. NCBI lineage: Eukaryota > Metazoa > Chordata > Lepidosauria > Squamata > Acrochordidae > Acrochordus > Acrochordus granulatus. The sequence continues at coordinate 65,767 of JANHZU010003376.1, forward strand.
AGCGTGTCTGAAGACACTTCTGTGGTCATGTGGCCGGCGTGACTATATGCGAAGGCGCATGGAATGCTGTTACCTTCCCACCAATTTAGGTGGTACCTATTTATCTACTTGCATTTTTACATGCATTCAAATGGTTAGGTAGGCAGGAGCTAGGCAGACACGGCAGTGCTTGGCTCCAAACTTGGGCCACCGACCTTCCAGCCAACAAGCCCAGCAACTGCTCATGCCACTGTGTGCCACCACTGAGGTTAAAGAGAAATATGAATAATCTTCCTATTTCCTTGTTCATCTTTCCTCTCTGAAAGAGGCAACTGAAGAACTCATGGCAGGGAAGACTGCTCCATCTCCAGCCATGATAAGAAAAGACCATTAGGCAGGATTGCTTGGTATCACAATATGACGGGACTGAACCACCAGAAGGTAAAACTCAGATTATGGAAAAGCATCTTTCTGGGAGGTAGAATCCACCCTGGATGTCTCAAGGTAGAACTTTTAAAAAGTTTTAGCAGCAATGGTAATCATGCTGAGAAGAAAGAAGTCTTAACCTATAACTGGAGAAAACAAGCCTGCAGGTTTTGGGGTTGTTCTGGCATAGGCAAGGGAAGAGAGGAAGCAAGAGAGCTGCGCACCAGATGGGAGGATTCAGCCAGAAGACTGTAACCTGGACGTCGTTGGGAGAGGCAGGAGGAGATGCCCGGTTATCGCCCAGGAGCTCCCTGGCTGGAGTGGTCAAAGCAGCGGAGGAGCTGTCCAGCGCGAGGCTCGCTGAAGTCTAACCAGGATAAAACATGATCCACCGCTGTGGGAAATTTGTGGAGAGCTTCGGCTGCCCTGGTCTGATCTTTGCAGACTGTCAGCAGAACCTTAATCTCGAGCCATGTTCAGGCATAACTCCCCTCAAGGAGTATTGGCAATGAAGCATATATGGCCTCTGCTCCAAGATCTCAGGGGAGGTGAAAGACAAGAACCAGTAAAGGTGTCCTAATCCTGCCTCCCCACTTCAAACCATTCCAGTTGTGTGGACATCAAATTCCTGCATTCCCGAGCCAGTATTGGTTTTCTGGAGAATTAGCAACGGAAAGTTAGCAACGGAAATCCTTTTCCCAAAAGATCCTGCAGGATGGGATGTGGCCCAAGTGAATGACAGAGTCTGGTGGAGTCTCCATCTGCAGCCTGCCTTGTCCCTAATCTCCAGTTGGTTCAGGGGGGATTGGTGAGCAGTCTCTCTGGGCTGACTCTCTTATCCATTCCTTCTTTTCAAACAGATGCCATCCTCCTTCAAGGTGAATATCAAGTACTTATTAGAGGTTGTTTAGACAAGCGAGAGTTACTCCATTTCCAGGGGCCAAATACCAAGAAGGTCTTTTATTGGACACAAAACAAGATGTTACGACGTGCACCAATGCTCATTTTGTGAACTGTCACTGTGCTGTTTTCCCCCTAAAAGTAAAGTTTCCCCTTTCAGTCATGTCTGACTCTAGGGGGCAGTGCTCATGTCCAATTCACAGCCGAGGGAGCCAGTGTTGTCTGAAGATGCTTCCATAGTCATGTGGCTGGCATGACTGTATGCTGAGGTGCACAGAAGGCTGTTACCTACCCACTGAAGTGGAACCTACTTGTACCTACTTGTGTTTTTACATGCTTTCAAACTGGGGCAAGTAATGGGAGCTCACCCTATTACGCCGCACCTGGATCTCACGCTTGGGCTTCTGACCTTCTGGCCAACAATCTGAGCATCTTAATTGCTCAGCTACTCTGCCCCCCATTTTCCTCCTAGTTAAATCCTTTCTGAGATCTTGGATACTCCTGGAGTTGAGCCAGGAGTTACATTAGCTTATGAAGTGCTTGACTAAAGAGGTGCAATACGCCTTAATAGAAGTTGTGCTAATTAAAGAATGTATGTTGTTCTGATTTTCATTCCTGAGTTTGGGACACTTAATTTGTCTACCTCGTTCCCCAACCAGGCATGGGCTAGATTCTAATTGTCCACATCCAGCCGGGTTATTGTTGAGGAGAATTAGAATTCAACCAGCTTGAGGCTTGATCGAAAACCATTTCAAAACTCTGAAAGAAGCACAGGGGTCCCTAGGAACCAGGAGTGGGCCATTCTGTCTGCATTTATGCCTCTCCTACCAAGACCTGCATAGCATAAATTCTCAAGAGCAAAACTTGGTGGCCCAAAGGGATGGAGCATCACCACAAGGTTTTTGTAGGTAGATAGACAGAGACGTAACCAAAAGAACAAAAAGATGGGCACCAGATGGGTTAATTTTACAAAGCCAGGCCAGCCGCCTCTGTTTTCCCACAGATGCTTTCTTTATTTCCCAATCCTTGGCAGCTGTCCGGAGGGCTGTGCACATAGGTTCTCTTGAGACCTGAGAATCAAACTGAAGGTTTAACTTCTGCCAGCAACAGTAGATCAAAACCATTATAAGCAATCAATATCCTCCCATCTGGGATTCTGTGGCTCTTTTTCTATTCAGCCCACTTAGAACAGAGGCACACAAGCACCATTTTCATTTGAACGTTTATTTATTAAATTTATATGCCACCCACCTCACTCTGCCAAGCAATTCTTAATTAAGGTCATGGGACTGATGCAGTTGATATGTAATTGAAATATGGGTGGAATTTGCTTAAGCTTTTCACAATGAATTAGAGCCGGGTTGGAGATGCTAATATCACTGGGCTGATCACTTTTCCTGTTGAGTCCAATGAAGAAACCAACAGGAGTCAACACAAGAGATTTGCTTTTGAGGAATGACGTTGAGAGCTATGCACATGACTCCCTTTTCCATTAAGAAACCCTTTATTGAGAGTCACTTGGGAACTAACGTTTGCCTGCTGGCTCACAATCACAGTTGGGTCCCCTCTGGTCAGATCTGAGCTGCTCAAACATTCCCCTTGTTGCAAAGCCTGCTGTGAATTACTTTGCTCTGCATTTTGTCAGTTGTGGAACGGCATGTCATTATCTTTTGGATGTTGCAAGGTGATGCTGGACTTCAAAGGAATTTGCAACCCGCCTTTAAAATGTGTATTTTTAAATATGATGCATGTACAGATGAATTTGAAAACATGATATTTCAACTTGTCTTTTGATGACTTACTTATTGCAGGGCTTTGGAAAGGATTTATGGCTGAATATGGGTCAAATTGAAAGGGCTAAAAACAGACCAAATGGATCAACTTGCTTTGGCATAATTTAAAAAAGACTAGTATATTTCATATAGCAGTTGATATAATCACAAACATGACGCATATGAAACTTCTTTGATTTAACTTTGTCATCATGCACACTCTTTATTGCAAGTCGGTGTGTTCATCCACTATCAAAATACAGCCATTTTTTTAAAGCTAAAACAATCAGTAATTATCAAAGAAGGAATAAAAGTATATTAAAAAAAGATAAAAGCCAGCAATTTTTTTAAAAAAACCAACAGCCCAGAGATACCCATTTAAAATCAAAATCTTTCCTCAGTCAAACAAACAGGAAAAAGAGTTTCGCTGTCCTGCGTCCTTTTGGATCGCAACTCTTTCACTATAATGGCCAGGATCATAGATGATGAGAGCTGTAGTCCATTACAGCTGGAAAGCTTGGCTGGAGAAATGCTACCTCTGAAAATTGGGCGAGTCATGTCTGTTTGGGATTTCTCGTCTCGCTGGAAGGTAGTTTTCAACAGTAGTGAGTGGTAGGAACAGGCTAAAAACTCCGAACTGCAATTGATCCGATATCTATTGAATACGATTTCCATTCTTCTGCAGAGCTGAGACACTGTTTTGGAAGAAGGTGGTCTACTAGTGGCCATGCATTCACTTCTTGTTCTCTCCTCTCTCTCAGGGTCTGTTGCTGGCCTCTTGAGTTGTGCCAACATCTGGAGATGTTCACCATGCTAGATTCCAATGGGGAGGAAGAGCTAAATTTCAGCTAGCCAGATGGTGAAGTGAGATTTTCTTGGACTTTCTTTTTCTTGACCAGCTTAGAAGGGCACAGAGAATTTCTAAGCAGCCTACCCACTATCTATCTTGGACTCATGCTGGCTTGAAGAGCAACGGGTGAACATTGCCTAGGTAAGGCCAAATAGATGTTGTTGTGTTCTTTGTCTCAGAGGGCTCTTCTTTCTTGCCATGGATCATAGTTTCTTGTTCATAATATATATGCCTGTGTAAATCTCTCTCTTTTTTGCTTGAACCAGTCCTACAAATCAGTATATCTTTTGTGTCTTTTATTGTATGATGAGAACATGGTGAGATGCCAACATGGTCCCACATCTATAGACTCTAAAGTTCTTCCCGCACCCTGTAAATCAGCCAAATTTGGGTGAAGATTAAGAGACCTTCATATAAGGCCTCAATCCCACCTAAGTCCTAAAATCTAGAACATGGGAAATGTAGTCTTCCAGAAGATCCATTTATTTGGTGGAGACCTGATTCCCCCCTGAAATGACATGTCTCAGGATATCATACTAGAGCACATACAGTATGTAATAATTTCCCAAATGCAAGGGGTCTCAAGAGACATAATTTCTTGAATACTGGGAATTTCGCCTACCCTGGGAAATTACACCCCATTTTGACCTCTATCTCTCAGACCTCTGGTTTATCTTTCAAGCCCAAAAACTTCTTGGGAGAAAGCAGGTTCAATCTACCATGTAGATGAGCATTTCAGGGTGGAGCTATTGCTCATCTGAGCCAGATTAATTGCTTCCTCTTCTTGAAGCTCTGTCTTAGCTGCCTTAGAGAGGTTGGGTTGTCCCACATTTTTCCACACACCTCTCTGATAATTGCAGCAATATTTATCTGATTAAAGACTTCATTAGTCTCTATTGCTTTGGATTCTGTACATCTTTTAATTATATTCCCAGTCTTTTCCTGAATTATTTTATAATTGGCTTGGCTTGCATCACCTGTTTAAAGTTTAAATATCTGTTTTTCCTAAAAATATTCCATGTTCTTCTGTGGATGACTCCTCCATAACACTTCATTAGGCAACAAGACCCAAAACAAATATGACTGCAGTCAGGTTAGGAGCTGACATGCATGACAAACACAGGCTGCTGCTGCATCATATTATGTGCAGACAGGGAAATTGGGAGCAAAAAATAAAAATCTCATGTTATGCTTAATTTTCTTTTGTGTCCTTCCCAAAATTTAAGCATAATTTAATCTAATTGTTGTTACTAAAGGAGAAATATGTGAGTTTTACTTTCTCTGGTGGTAGATTGCTACTAATAAACCAATTGGCTAAGTTAAGTAGATGCATAGAAAGGTACAAGAGTACCTTTCGTCCAGGTAAAGGATTGCTGAAACTTAGTGCCTTTTGTTCTAAAACTCTGAAACCTTCATCTCAATTCTTCAAAAAATTCTTTAAGTCTTTCCTGTAAGGCCCCAAACTCAGTTATGCTGAGTTCACCTAGGCTAGCCTGTAAAAATAGTTTATTACTTTATTCATAATTTATTGGAGTCTTTCTCCATATGCTACCCTATAAACGATGAGTCATAGAATCACAAAATTAAAGTTAGGCAAAATGGATTACTGTACAGCTTTGCATATTGTGCAAATCCAAATATACACAAACAGCTTAAGTCTACACTATGGATGGAACCACCTTCTCCAGTCTAGTTAAGCCACAAAATGGGGCTTCTACCCTGCTATGGTGTTTATGGAATAAATTGCTGATAGAGTTGAGTAGGTTTCCTTGCCTTGTTCCATATAGTTTAGAGCCAGGGTTAAAAACTTGTTTATTTTCCCAGGCTTTTAAAAAGTTTGTTTTATTGTTCATGTTTGTTTTCATTTGTGGTCCTTTCGTGATTTTTTTGAGGGAAGATGTCACAAAATTTTTGGAAGCTGCCCAAACCTATAAAGGGACTGGAAAGGAAATAAATTTCCTAAATAAAAGAACTCCATGGATCCCCATGGAGTTCGTAAATTCTTTGGTCACGGGTACCCTGAATGTCAATCTGTTATTCTGAAGATTGTTGTCTTCAGAAAGATTGGACAGCTCCATAACCATGTGGATTCCACCAGGGCATTCTGGGAGTTCTTGTTTGCAGACCATGGTCTGGTTTTCACCCTGCCCCAGTGTAGCCATATTTGGCCGCAAGGGGTATTGGCTCGGGGTACCACTCTGCCAGCTTTCCTAGGAGGGTTTTTGCAGTAGATCAGTATTTCTCAACTGCAGCTCGAGAACTTGTCTACACAGCTTAAAGTCGCTGAGACTGAGAAATGCCGCAATAGATGTGGGATTAGAAAATGCCCTCGCTGTTTCTGAGGGTCTTTGCTCTTCTGCATTTCCTGCATTCAGATGGCATCTTGTGGATCCTTAAGGTGCCTCTCCGGCTGCAATCGCCATTGCATGCTCTGCCTGTTGAATGCCCATGGCTTTGTGGAAACTGAGAGATGCCCGTCTCTGCAATGAATGAGAGCTGAAGTCTTCATCCGCTCTCTGCCTCTCACTTAGCATGGTGCATATTATCTGCAAGATTTGTTTACTGCCTGTTTGGGATGGGCATCTGTCAAAAACAAACAAAAAATATAAACAGCCCCTAAATGGTTGACATTGTCAAGAAGAGATGCCAGCCCTGGACCTTAATTTCCCCAAAGATAATAGAAGGTGTCATTTTTTAAATACATACATACATACAATGCTTTGTTTAATTCATGCCTGAATTAAAAGGAAATTACTCCATAAATGCATTTTCCTGCCAATTTGTGTATCCCCCTGCTAATAATATGTTATTTCTTGAATAGATTAAAATTTGGGGGAATTAGTCACCAATTGAACTCACGTAATGATTTAATGAAGAGGGAGATTTGCTTTGTAATTGGGCAAACTGTTCTCTGCAAACCTGATTTCCTTGTTTCCATGGGTCAGTTGGTTGGCTGGCCTGGCAGGGATATGGAATCTGGAAGCTGAGGAGTGGGAGAAGGAAGAGGCATTTGGGGAGTGGGAGAAGGAGAAAGAGAGGGTGGAGGATTGGGGGGCCAAGCCAGCTCAATGGAGTTGTTCCTTGGCAGGCTGCTTCCCCCTCTGTGAAGGCAGATCCCTCTCAACACAGGGGTGGGAGAACAGGCTGTGCCGAGACCTTCTTGCAGTTGGCTACTCATCTGGGCTAACACGGTCAAAGAGGAAGGGGCCCACCCCCAGGATGCCCTGATGGGAACTGAAATCTAACCACCAGCTGGTGGAAGCAAAGTGGCATCTCCTTTCAAGCTGCCTTGGACGAAAAGCAGGTGGACTGGTAGTTCAGGGGCCCAGCACTCTCCAGGCTGTGGGGCACGTGCCACTTGAGGCAGATGCCTCCTCAGTAGAGGCACTTCTGTGACAGTCAGTGGTGTCCTAAGAGACGTTACTGGACAGGCAAGCAGGGCAGTACATGTTGCGTAGGACAGACCAGGCCCTTCGAATTTGGGGGACAATGTGGATCTGGGGCTTGCCCCTGAGCTCTTAAGCTCCTGGGGAAGCCTCCATTCAAAGTGCCCTCTGGTTACTTGACTCTCTTCTCAGCTTCCACCCTCTCAGTTTGGAAAAGATGACAGAGCATGGTTTAAAAAATACTTTGTCCTGCCAAAATAGCCTTGAGTTTTCTGATTCCCAGAGACAATTGGGGGAGAAGTAGGAAGGGGAGGTAAAAGCAGCTGTCTTCTCTCTCCCCCCCACAGCTCCCTGAAAGCTCTCCTATCCCACAACTTTCCTTGTCCAAATATTTATACATCTGCACATGGAAAGGCACTTGCTGTCCTTTGTTATATTCGTTGCACCCCAAATCTAGCTCTGCTGGAGTTACCAGGGTTGTCTCAATTCCATCCCTTTCTTTACTACCTAATGGAAGTTGGTTCTCCCAACTCCTTCCAAAAGTACTCATAAATAGTACTCATTCTGCCGACAAGAAGCCCCCTAAATGAGGGAAGTAAGCCACCCCCACTCTTTGTGGCCTGGTACATCAAGAGAGGGAAAGAGGAAAGGGGCTCCCCAAACCACCCCTAGCCCCAGAAGGGGCTCTGCCTGAGCCATTCAGCTCTATGCCATGCTTCTTTCTGGTTTACACTTGAGGTGGGTTTCATAGATCCAAAGCTTGGGCATCTATGGTGGAGGAGACAGGAAGGGTTGTTACTGACAGGCTTACTGCGCTGGAACTGAAACCGAAAGGCAGAATTCTGCGAGAGGAGGGGACTAATTGGACGGAGCCAGCAGGTCACCATTTTTTGCAGACTGCCCTGCCCAGATGTGTGCAAGAGGGAGGGGTGGGGCGCTCTTGGGACCAGTCTTGCCTTCCTCCTCTTCCTTCAAAAGCAAGCAGGAAGAGGCCTTTCATGATGGAAGGAAGAGCTGCAGCCAAGAGAACGGTCAGATAAGAGAAATCTAAGTGGGGGGAAAAATGTGATTTGAGAAAACTTTTGAGTCAAGACTCCCCATTTCTCATGAAGATAAAGCAAGGAAGCACATTCAGACTTGCAGGATTAATCTCAGCCCTCCGAGGTAGACCTGATGAGTCTGAGCATTGCACAGATATAGTAACAGAATCCAGACTCGGGTTTCTTCTACCTGACCATTGTTTTGGCAGCAGCATTCCCGCTGTGCCTCAGGGCCATCCCTCCGCTCATCCCATCGAGCCATGGAAGTGGGCAGTGGGAGTCACTGGCGGGCACGAGGAGGACCGCCCAGGCAGACAGTCATGTCAAGCAAGTCCCTGCAAACTTGCTGAAAGCTACTTCGAAGAGAAGCACTGAAGGACCAAAAGGCCAACAGACCCATAAGGCCCTGGCAAGATGAGGAGGCGGCTGTGTTGAGCTAGCAGGCAAGATGGCTGCTCTTCTCAATGCCAACGAAGACAGTTTCAGGGAAAGAGGGGAACCGTCTCCGAGGACAGTGACGACTGGGGGCACTTTTTGTGATGAAGCGTTGCAGGGAAGGCTTCCGTGTTTGGAGGCATCTCATGGTCCTGAGGAGCAGTTTCTGAGGAGCAGTTCAGTCTTCCTCCTGACTGACTGTGTTCTTGGCTGGCTTAGAGTAGGACACAGGATGATGGATAAGGTAGTTTTGGACCAACCCAGTAAGGATCTTTCTGCATGCTTCTAAATTCAAGGAGACTGAGTGACTCTGGAATCCATCCAAGACCTGAACACTGAAAGAGAACCATTTTGCCTATGAGTTATGAAGTCCATGTCTGTGGCCTGGCTGGCAACGCTTGAAATGAAACAGCTGAGACCATGTGATTCATCTGAAAATGGGCTGTTCAGCTTCATCTGTTCTTTGATAAAATAAATGTTAGGGTTATGTGTAAACACAAAAAGACCTTGCCTACACTTGGAGCTGAAAGATCTTGACTCAACATCCAGATCTATACAGGGTTAAGGAAAAATGAGCTTCACAGATTGACTTCCAACTGCAACATGCAAATATGAATCCCAGGAGTTGGGAGTGACCATGAAGCTCCATCCTCCAGGTGGCTGGAGAAGTCAAACTCTTCTTCCTCACCTGAATGGGTTAATTATATATATGTTGCTGCATTGCTGTTTCTTGCTTGCTTTCTCTCCATGACTGTCCCTCTTGTCCTGAGCAGATATTCTGAACAACCTTTCCCAGGGACCCCGACCCCTGGACTGTGGTGAGGCTTTGGTGGTGGACTCCCTTGCTCCCAGCTGCCTTTCTGCTCCCTTGCGGCCTGCACTCCCCCAAGGTGTAAAGCCTGGCTGTATGCAGGGAGGCAATTTTCTTCTAAGCTCTGTGGGGAAAAGCCCCTTGAGTTGGACCAAAGTGGGCAGAATCAGAAAACAAGGACTGGACAGTCATGAAACAGACTTTGTCATGTTTGGGGTTCTTTCTCCAAAACTGCTGCCTCTGGAACTCCCTGCCATTCCTGCACATATGGAGGCTGTGCTGACTCAGTGATGGTGCAGGGCCCCTGCCTCCTTCAGAAGTGCTCCTGGTCTGAGCCCGATGTGCGGTGGTCTTCAAATGCCTCTTTTCACACCACAAAGTGGGACGAGCTCTCCAGGCTGTTGGCTCAGGGCCTTTTGCAGGAGGGGGAGGCCAAGAAGCCCCCTGCTGATTTCTGGGGGACAATGGCTGTAATTCAGCTGTCAGTTCTTCAGAAAAGCCATGTGGGTGGACAGGAGGAGGAGGGGAGGTGGCAGGCATAGGAAAGCAGCTTCATTGAGGATTCACACGGCCACGTGGCACTCGGGGAGGATGTTCGCAGCCCACATTTTTACACTGTGGAATCATTGCAGGGACTGAATCAGGACTCACGAAGGGGAGGCAGCCATTGGGAGCCACTGTGGTGAGAAAGCCCATCTCGTCCAGCTGCAGGAGCAGCAGTTGGTGGGGATTAAGTCCCATTGAGCTGCCGAGGAGAAGGAAGAAAACAACTTCACTGTTGAGTCATCGTTGCAACTTGTGGAGCGCTGATTCATGCCACAACTGGGAGCACCATGTTCCAAGTTTGGCTCTTCCGTTTTTGCTGTCGTCAGAGGCAGCAACAATAGCTCAGGCGGAGAGAGGGCACAGCTGCAGCCCATGGAAATACGAGGGAGTCGAGCTCCCTTAAATGGGAGATAGGGATGGCCAGGGATGAGTGGACCCCCTTCTGGGAGACTGAGAATTGCTGATGGGGGGCAGGTCTGGGCTGGGGTAGCCTAAGGGGGGGTCATGCTGCAGTCCTGCCCTACTGAAACTAGCATTTGTTGGGGCAGTTTAGTGTGAGAGTGGAAATGCCTAGCTGCTCTATGGTTTGGTACTTATACATGGTCTGTTTTGGAGCACAAGTCAAGGTCTTCATCAAGCCACAGAGGTATAACATAACAGCATCTCAAAAAGTAAATGACCCAACAAACATGCGGGTGCTATGTTATTCTGGAAAACTGACTATTACTAATCCATGGTTGAAACAAACCATGGTTTGGTGTGATGTATGAAAGAAATCTTGTCTGTTCTCTAGGTCAAGATTAGGACTTCAGCAGCAACAGCAGGTGGCACTGTGAGCTTTGCTTGTTGGCCATGACTGGCATGGTTGGCATCCCTCACCATGGACCACACTAAAAGTTGGATGTCAGTCACACCAGGTTCTCCTCCTATGCCTGAGTGGTTGAGAAGAACTTATCATCACCTGCAACCTGCTCCTTTTGGAGTACCAGTGAGGGCAGCTGCTCTATAGGCCAAACAACAAAGACACAGGGTTCATCTGGCCAAAAGCCCATCCAGGTCTAAAAGGATGGAACCTGATGGTCGTTGGTCTTCTGTCCTGTAGATCCAAGAGAGGTGGGAAGATGACAAAGATGATTTTTCAGTTGGTTTCTTCTAGTTCTTCCAGAGAATGTCAGATCAGATAAGAGGAGACTTGAGGAAAGTCAACATATCCAGAGGGCACAAGATTAGGTATCTGGTACATGCTATGAGATGATGACTATCATGGGGCAAATGATGAAAATGAAGTAATTTCCTGTCATGTATAACATAATTCATGTTGTTTGCACCATGATGTCACCTACTCATGGGCTTGAGTTTAAGGAAGCTGCTATGAAGGCATAAATTGAAGACTTATCTTGGCTTAAGGCAGCTTCTGGCTTCTATGTTGGACAAGTCCTTATCTTCCTTGGTGGAAGATGGGTCATCTTAATTGCTTCCAGGTTCTGCTCTAGGAGCTAGTCTGGGGAATTCATCTTTGCTGGGCTGGGGGAGCAGTTGGGAAATGAGGACAAAGGGAGACAAAGGTATCCCAGATGTTCTGAAAGCCTTGGAGAGCAAAGTTTGTGGGGCAGTTCAAGACATCCATGGACATGGATTCTTCTAATTTTTGGGAAATTGGCTGTGAGAGGTTGAACTCTGTTTACAAGCTATTTTGGGTATTTGCAGTGGGAAGAGATAGGCTGACCTGTGCCACAAAGGGGAATGCAAATGTAATGCTTCAGTGGTGATTCCAGGGCAGAAATGCGGTTCTCACAGCAAAACAAGGGAAGGAGCATGCATTCACCACAATATATCTTCCCTTTTCCTTCTGCAGATCAAAGTGATTTTTTAAAAAAATATGATAGAAGCTAGCAACTGTTCCTTGAGATTCAGCTGTGAGAAACCCACTGCCTCTGGCACATCAACTAACACTGACACCAAGATCTCAGAAATTTCTGCAAGTCTTTTTAGGCAAGACTTTGGGGGATGGTGGGGTAAAGTTTGATGCAGTGGCCTTGCATCCCTCCAGCACATATTATATGTGCACTCCAGCAAGGTAGATCAAGACTGGAGTGTTCCGTCATCATAATTAGGGTTCTACCAAATAGCATCCAAAGTGAATTAAAAGTCATTAGGCTGAAGATTAGTCAAGGAAAGGGAGAGAAAGTCCAGAGGGTGAAAGGGAGGCTGAAAACTTCACAGCTAATGTTAGCAAGGTGTGGATAATTCATGCTTTGATTACAAGAATATTACATTCTTTTTTTCCTTTAATGTAGTGAATTCAACTCAGTTTAATGAACTAAGAACAGAGCTTTGCATTCACAGAGGTGAAGGTCAAGTGAGCTGATGGTGTTGGACATCCCCATCTTAAATGTTCAACCTGTTACTCAACCAGGTTCCAAGAACATGCTGACCTGAAATTAGTGTACTCTAAGAGATTTGAATTTGCTTGCTCTTCCATCTGTTCCAGTAACTAAGGAGCCTTCACATCTTGAGATTATGACTGAAAGTATTTGAGGGGGCAGGATTGCACCCAAGCAATTTTTAGATGTTCCTTAGCCTGGTTGGACCAACAGTTGAAAGCTTGGTGAAAACTGTTAAAAGCAGAGTTAAAAAGAGGCTGTTGTGATAAACAGCTTGGAAAGTTGAAAGTGGTCCATGGGCCATGACTTTATCTGGGTGCAGATAAGGCTCGCCCTCCTGAGCAAATCTATAGAGGAGTCTTTAAGAGGAAGCCCTCCTTCCAGGCTGACTTCCAAAAATCAGCTAAATTCATTAAGCCATTTTTAGCATGCAGATAAAACAATCCAGTTATGGAGAAAAGCATTCAGATAGGGAAACTAAATATAGCAGCAGATGAAAGTTTGAAACCCAGCAAAGACTGAAACAGATGAAAGCCCTTTTGAAAAGACAAAGCTGGGCCTCCTTTGGAAGACCATTCCCAAGAGGGGGAGTCACCACCAAAAAGGCTTGCAAGACGGGAAAGTCAAAATACTACAGTTGCTTATTTCCTTCTTCAGCAAATGCTGATTTGCTCCTAGGCCACAACAAAGAGATTCCTGGAAGGGTCAGAAAAGAACGTGATGCCCAGCACTGACCTTGCCTTTTCCTCTTGGGGGTAAGAAGAGCACATTGAAAGGCATCTGAATCGTATCTCTCTCCCTTTCTCCTCCAGACTTCTGTCGCAATAGCATTTCTCAGGCCGGGAGAACTGGACATGCTTCCCCTTTCAGGCAGAGGTGTTGCAAACCATCCTGGTGGCCAGCAGCCCTGGAAAGGAGAGAACTTTGCTTGCCAAATCCCCAGAGAGGACAACCTATTTCTCCTTGGCCTTTAACAGCAACTTTGGCTGCAGCCATCAGCAGGAGGTCCAGTGGATTCCCACGCTAAAGCAATTATTTTATTGTAAGCCACCCAGAGTTGCTGGTGTGAGATGGGCAGCAAATAAATTTGCTGAATAAATAAATTCCGGTTGGGATCTAAAGAAGTTTTTCTCCTTCTTCATCTTGGCCACAGCTCAGGGAGGGAGCTTAGCTGGGAGCTACATCTATTCAGATGCAGGTTGGCATCTGAACTCTCCTCTATCTCCCAGCCAGAGGAGACTTGTCCAGCCATGGTACCTGCTGGTCTCCATCCTTCCTTCATCTCCTGCATGCTCTTTGTGGAGGGAACATCTCCTGGTTCTCTGCACAGTGGTGGCAAAAGGATCCTGTCCATTGCTAGGAAAAGTGAGATGTATCCAGTGTTCAATGCCCCTTTGCTCCTTTGTTTGTCTTGTGGAATTGCCAACCCCTCTCTGGAATTAGACTCTCAGCTGAAATTTATTAGCCAAAATAAATTCTTGGAGAGGTTTGCGCCTTGGATTTTTCTCTCTCTCCTTGACAGATTGTGCTGTTTCTCCTCAAGATATTTCCAAAGATCCCAAATATTTCCATTTAGGGCAATGATTTATTTCTGGCTTTTCTTGGTCTCTTGGAATTAGTGGGGCTGAGAATTCCACTGGGACAAGAGCCACATTCAATCTGCTTCAGGAAAGAGGCAGAAAATTTTGGGGCATCTTCAAAGGTGGTGGTAGCAAACTTTTCTAGGTTAGACTGAAAGTTGTTGTGGATGGAAGGACCCTTCTTTAGGATGTTTAATTCTTCTGCTGTGGGGTACTTTTCATGAGCCAAACAGAGCAAGAGAGCACTTGGAGCTACAGGGAAGAGAAGTGAGGCTTCTGAGTGTTGGGGGAACAGAGTGGTGGGAAGACCATGCACCTGTGCTCCAGACCTGACTTTGCCCCAGCGATTGTGTAAATGAAGGTTTTTCTTTCTTTCCTCCACAGAATGCTGGCCTTGAGGACATGCTGGATATTGCTCCCAAGACTACATCGCTTCTCGTCAATTGGCCTTCCCAAGCTCTTGGCTCTGGCCTTCACAGCAGCCTGGAAGAACATCACTCTGGCTTCAACAAGCTTTCATCCACAATGGAAGGTGAAGCGCCTTTGTTGGGCCATTGCTGGGCCATCCAATTTACCCCTTTTGTCTTCTCCCCTCTGAGAAAGGGATTGATTTGGAGCAGCCTCTGAGGAGAGGAAGGCATCTGTGGGCAAAGGATGAGTGCTCTTAGTGGGAAAGGGATTCTTGGCCTGACAACAGTATCCATCACTCTGGACTTCAGCCTGCACAGCAGCTTGATGGCTTGGCCACCAAATTCCAACTTGACCGGGAATCACAGTTTGCCAACATCTGATCCTCTGAATTCCTCCGTGGGGGCAGACCTCTCTCGAAAGTCCATCAAGAAGAACTGGCCAGCTCTCCTGATTCTGGTCATCATCCTCTTGACCATTGGTGGGAACATTTTGGTTATCCTGGCTGTCTCCTTGGAGAAGAAGCTCCAAAATGCCACCAACTACTTCCTGATGTCCTTGGCTGTGGCAGACATGTTGGTGGGCATTCTGGTGATGCCAGTATCTCTGATCACTATTCTCTATGGTAAGTCAGAGCTACCATCTCATTGGGTAGATGAACTATTCTGAGCCCCTGAACTGACAAAGAGGATAAAAGTTAGTACTCTTTCTCTTGTGTGCCTCTTAAAATGAAAGCACACCCAGGAATTAGAGCTGAAATTGGGGGCCAACCACATCTATTTTGCTTTTTGACTTAGGTCTGAGAAGCATCTACTCCAGAACTCCTTTCTTCTGCATATTGGCAGAGAAGGCAGTTGCAAGGTCTTATCCAGACTCATTGCAAAGAGCTGCAAAACTGTTACTAATCAATCCTGGTTAACCTGGAAGGCCTGCTCTCTCTCTTTTTTGGAGGGGGAATCTTTCAGTTTGAAAAGTCTAGATAACTAGACTTCTAGATAACTTCCTACACACTTTGCAAGAAAAATCCAGTTTTCTTAATTATTTAAGCATTTTTCACAGGAAATATAACTGGAACTTGCTGTCTTCCTCACCCCCTTTTGCAGTTGTCAAATTGTGTCCCTCAGTGCTACAAATCCATTGTGACACCACAGATATTGTTCTGTCCTTGCAATTAAGTCATTTCCCTCTGAAATCTTCATTAAACTTTTTCTTGTATCTTACTAATAGTCAACTTTTACATTTGACATGTCAAATGTTTTCTACACCATGCAGATCCTGAAGGATTAATTGAAATATGTGCAACTTAATAGAGGTCAAGGTGGAGAGACATGATAAAAACTGTTGATATTGAACTCCTGGAAAGCAGGACTGGGGTGTGAAATCTCAGGAACAAGGCGGCAAACCAAACATCTTAAGGAAGGAACATTGTATGTTTTCTTGGCAAACCATTCTTCAGTCTTTCTCACATATAAGGGCAGAATGTTCTTCCATCTTCAGATGATTTTCTGGAAGAATATGTAGGATATGGATAATATCAACAGGATGTTGAAATATTTCTAGTTAGATATGTAAAAAAGTTGGCAGTCCTCATCTGGCATCAGAAGTCCAGCAGGGTTTAACACTAACTCTAACATGGATGAGAGACCACCAGAAATCTTAGAACTGAAGCTTATTGCAGGAAGTTGAAAAAATATCCTGGAAGAAGGAGCAGCTGCTTCCATAATGTTGCCAAAAGGATCTCATGGATGTGTTCCCAGGAGTTGAATCTAACTCCAGGGGTCTTTTTGAATTGAATGCTGTGACTTCTGTAGAAATGTAGGAATCCAGTGTTTAATTCGACCGAAGAGCTTCCTTCCTGCCTTTCTCCACATCCAACATGAGCCTCAGTTTGTACAATGCAGAAGACCGGAATGTGGTTGGCTAAATGTTGGGGTCAAGATATAAATCCAACCTGGCTAGACTAAGTTCGGAGTGTAGTGTTAACTTATTGACTTAATTATTAGCTAACTTTTATCTTACCTTTCCTGCAGGAGCTCAAGGCAGGGTCCATAGCTATCCCACCACCACCACCAATAACAGCCTTGTGAGGGAGGTTGGGATGGAGGAAGAGTGGGCTTCCATGGCTGAAGATGGACTAGAATCCAATCCTGACTCAGGAGCAGAAATGAAGGAAACACCCCCTTAAGCCCTCCAGCCTCGCATTTCTCAGCCTTTTGTTTTTAGCTGTTTCACCTGATTTCATGCTGCCTTTTTCATTGCTCTATTGTGTTTATTGATCATTGTTTTGTTTTTAAGTGTTGAAATGCTGAGATTCCCACAAGCAAAAGAGCAGCTTGGAGTCACTCCAAAAATACACAATTACCTCCTTGGCTTTGCAGCCAGAATTTCAGCTGCAAACATTTTCAGCTTTCAAAACAAACTTTGTCCACATCATCTGGGGGCTGCTTTGCTGAAGGCAGTTGCAACTGAGGGCTGACTCCACAAAAAAGGCCAGTTTTGTGCTCTGAATTGGGGGTCAGCTGCTCTTCTTTTCAACCCAACTTTTTTTCAATTCCAAGTTTTCTCTTGAGAATGAATGTGGCACTTTGAAGTATCGAAGATCTCTAGATAAGTTGCTCATAAACTGCCTCCCACATGGAGCCTCTCCCCACTGAGTTTATAGCTTTCGTGTCTCCCAACCTTGGCAACCTTGATTTGTGGAGTTCAGCTCCCAGAATCTGGGAGTTGAAGTCCACACATCTTAAAGTTGCCAAGGCTGGAAACACTGCTGTAGAGATGATCAGCTCTTTGGATTTGGATCTCAGCTCATCTGCCAATGGGGACAGGTAGACATTATGAGGGATCAGCAAGGAAGCATCTTGGCTGAAGTGAAGGAATATTTCCTGGTCAGGCAGCTCTTCAAGACAGATGGTCTTGCCTCTCCCCCAAGGGAATGCGTTAGTCTTTTTTCAACTCCTCTCTCAGAGGGAGTAAAATACCACCTGAATTGAGAGCAACGGGAAAGTGAAATCACACCTGCTTTTCAGTTCCTCCAAGTTTTTCACACCCAATGTACAGCAAGCCAGTTGTGTGTCACTGAGAAAGGAGCTCTATCACTGTGAATTAAGTTGTTTCATAGCTGTGATTTCATTAGCTTCTAGCAAGGAGAACCTTTTTTTTCCACTTACTTTACACATACTTGCATTTTCAGATTTAAGTGCTTAAAAGACCTCATGTGTCTGATTTAAGAAGCCAAGAAGACCGCTGTGCCTCTGAAGGAGACATCTCAGCTCCATTGCTTAACCTCTTCAATTTAAGATACGTGGCCTTCAATGCTGGCTGGGGAGTTCTCTGTGATGAAGTCCAGATATCTTAAAATTGTGGAGATTGAGAAACATTGGCCTAATGCAATACACAGGGAGAAGGTCTCCATGTGAAGATGTAGCAATGAACCTAATTGTTAGCCAATGTGTTGAGAGACGTTCCCACTCCATCTACGTTTGCCTTTTCTTTAAAAAAAACCCTGAAGCACTGGAAATTAGAGAAGGCAGGAAATTAAAGAGGACTATAATTAAAGGGTTATTTCAGCAGACCCCA
>JANHZU010003376.1:83959-96684 GCA_032468055.1 Acrochordus granulatus
GATGAAAGATTTGGAGCAAGCTGGTAGAACAGCTCAGGTGTGGAACATTTCTTCAATCTCCAGGATTTCCAGGTTCAATTGGTTCCCTCAAACTCTGCAGAGCAGCTGCTACACTGAGCTTGGTGGACTGACAATCTGACTCAGAAGTGTGTTTCCTGTGGTTCCTATGAACCCGCCGTTACTGAGAAGCCCAAGGAACAGAATCTTGATTAATTGTTGGGGGAAGGATTAGTCAAGGAACTTGCTTTGAGAGCAGAAGATTGAATCAGCAACAGATGTGTTCAAGCTGGGGCTGAACAGTCCTTAGCCAGGGAGGCTTGTGTGCATTCTGAACTCTGAGGTGGAAATGACCCTTTCCAGTGCCTGCATTTTATGATCTCCAGCTGGCAAGTGATGGGAAAACTCTCTGGTGATGACCTAAAGAGCCACAGCAATCTTGGATACATCTTCTGGCCTGCAGAGGAACAGAACCCTGGATATCATCTGGGCTGGGAAACATCTGCAGCCTTGGAGAGCCACCAACCGCCAGAGAAACCATCCAAGGCTGAAATGCAAAAGAAACACCTTGGTCAGTTTCTGAAGGAGACACCATAATTCACGGGGAGGCTGTCCTTTAGTTGGGAGAGACCTCACCTAGCAGATGAGCATCTTCTCTGATTTGTCATAGAGCCCACGTTTGGACTGAAGAGAACTGGAGCCACACTCCAGATCTGCTGGAATCTTCTGACTGCCATCCACCAGATCCTGACCACCTGAATCCCCTCTGTTGCCTTCACATGGTGCCTGGAACTCTGTTGTTCATTGTGCCAGTTCTTCTGTTAATCACCCTCAAGACCTTCCATGTGAAATTGCTTACTTTGTCAACATAGTTACCCTTTTGTTGTTGTCTTGCCATGTGCAAAACAGTTACAGTCCAGAACAAATCAAAGGCAAAGAAAACTAATGATGAAAACCAGAATAAATATCCCAGGAGTAGGTAGCTAATGTATTAAAAAAAAAATGAGAAGCCTGGCATGGGTGCATGACCTTAAGCGTAAAGCGTGCCTGGGTGTAACACTTCAAGGGTGCGGAGGAATGCAAATCGTGGCTGAAGCTCACCCAGCTGTCAGCTGCCAGGCTGTGGCTTGCTCTCTGCGCCACTGGGGAGGACCATCCATCCATCGGCAGGGTTGGCTTTTCAACCTTGTCAGACAGAGAAATGCCATTAGTGTGGCAAAGCTCCAAGTTTGCTAGAACACTAACCCCTATTTCACAGGCCTCTGAGGAGTTCAAGAGGGCACTTTGGGTGCTGGGAAGCAGGGCTGGCTTCCTGTGCCAGGGACTTGGGAAAAAGGAAGGGAGGAACCACCTGCCAGTAGGCACTTAATTTTCCACAGACGTTTTCCAACGTTTTCCCAGTTCCAGTGCTTCTGATCGACGGCTACAGGTTGCTGGCTTTCATCACTGTTTCTCCTCTCTTGCCTTGGGCACTTTAAAGCGCGCCATAGCGCTCAGCTTATTGCTTTGGCATCCCAAAGGTGACCGTGTTTTGTAGAGATTGATGATATTCAGGGCATGGTTCATCATTCTACATTTATGTGTTTAAATCATTTATTTCTTTTGTTTAAAAAATAAAATCCAGGCTGCTTTTTAAAAACAGCCTAAAACTGAAAATGTCCATTCCAGCTTGTCTCTTTGTACACGAGGATTTGAAGCAGGCTTTGTGCATTTCTTGAATGTAGGGTTAACATCAATGCTCCCAGTGCATGGCTGCATCAATTGGCACCAGTGAAAAAGGTGGCCCTTCTCTGCTTCATTTTCCCATGAGCATGGCTGGATGGAGCATTAGATTGGTATAGCCATTCCTGTGCATTTTGGATGTCTTGGCTGCGAGGCAATAGGGCATTTTAAGGGGCTGATGGATCACCAGTCCGAAGGATGGAAATCTTCCAAAGCCTCCCTGTACTCCTTGTCTGGCTAGTCTGTGCTATGCACAATTACCTGCATTTGGATGTGGCAGGTGTGCCTTAGCAGGGAAGCCAAACAGTTTATCCAAAAGAAATATCACAGACTGGTATATGCCCAGAGCAGTAACTCACCAGAAGAATAACAGGCAATTCTCTGGTAGATTAAATCCTCAGGCTCCATCAGATAAATAACTGGGCAGCCCCATGACCCATTTCCATCAAAGGTTCCTTGGAAGGAGGCCAAGTCAGAGAGCAGTCAACCATGCAGAGGTGATGGGAAGACTCTTGGTTTCACCAACTGAGCCTTTGGTCATTTCATGTGCATCTTTATTCAGAACTGATTCCTTAGCTGATTTTCTAGGAAATGCATTTAGGGTCTGGAAGGTTTTCTCCTGAGTGGGTTTTATTCCCCTTGTCCTGTCCAGACAATGGCTCTTGCGGGAGGGTCCCATCTCCCTCTCCTGGTCCTGGATCCTTACGTGGAAGTTGCATTCCTGCCTGCCAAGAGGTTTGCCCAGAGTTATCCAAGGGCAGTTCCTGTGTGGTACCCAGTTTGCAGTTGAGTGACCTGGGAGTCCTCTCCTCCTCCTGTTCCGGGCTGGAGGTCCATCAGGTACAAACCCCCTTCAGTTCACATTTCCTTCCTTGCCTCTCCCTTCTCTCTCTTCCAGATTATGCCTGGCCCTTGCCTAAACAACTGTGTCCCATCTGGATTTCTCTAGATGTGCTCTTTTCTACTGCCTCTATCATGCACCTTTGCGCCATCTCCCTCGATCGGTACGTTGCCATTCGCAACCCTATTGAGCACAGCCGGTTCAACTCCCGCACCAAGGCCATCATGAAGATTGCTGCCGTTTGGACCATTTCTATGGGTAAGCTGTTCCTCTTGGAGATCAGTTCTTACCCACAAGGATGCTGGTTTGGCAGCCTTTGTTGACAAGAATAATTATGATCATAATAAAACAGTGAGGTCTAAACCTTTATATTATCTGAGTTGAAGGACGGCAGACAATCAATTGCTGCTGAGGACCAAACATACTCTCAGTCAATTGCTTGGAAGAGTTCATTCAAGAGGAATCTTTGGGCTGCGTTCCTCTCACAGCATCCGTATGGTTGGGGCCCAGATTGTGCCACTCGAACCAACAGGTGGGTCAGTTGTATTGCCATGGGAGCAATCAGGAACCTCACCCTTTAAATCTAAGCATGTTGCTCTTGTTGTAGAAACTATAAAGCGCTGAAATGGACAAGAGCAATCATCTCATGCTCAGCCATAGGTTTGTGTTGGGAAAAGGCTTAGCATCCAGGGAGATAAAGAGGAGCATCCTCATTTTTTTTCAAATCTGTCTCATCCTGACCACAGCATTAATGCCCACTTGTTACATGGATGTGTGTCTGTTGAAGGTGAACATCTGCAGCCTTGGTGTGGTGCTGGAGATAGGCCAGTTGCTGGAGGCCCAGTTGGCCCTGCATTTGGCCTGGTAGCTGTGATACTTCCTGGAAGGTCTGGCTTAGTCCACTGTTGGGTCACCTTGTTCAGTTGGGGCTGCCTTTAAAGGCAGCTCAGAAATTGCACTTAGTTCACCATGTGGTTGTAGAGACACTGTTTTAAGGATGTAGAGCAGTTCTCAAAGAACTGCATGGAACATTTCAAATCAGATGTCCATGTTTAGTCATAAGCTCAGCAGTGGGTGTGAGCAAGTGAGGAAGAGAGATGTGGTTAATTCCTGAGCTGTATAGAGAAAGTTAATTAGAAGCTTTTGACTCCAGCAATGCTTCTGTCCAAGATGGCCACCTGCCTTCTCATCAGGGTCGTGGGCACCATCTAGTGGAGCCAAAGAAGATCATGCTGTTTCTCCTAAAGGCGCTGTGTTTCTGGCACACTTTGCAGGAGAATGTGCACATGCTCTTGTTTGGGTTTTGGGGACTTTCCTGTAAACTAACTCTACCTCCCAGGCCCATGAGGAGGAGGAGGAGGTTCAAGCACAACTAGACTTGCAAGATTCTGATAATTACAGCCAATCTCAATAAAAGTAGATTAAGCCCTTCTGGAGAACTGATTTCTTAATCTGGTTTACCTGTGGACTGCTGGACTCCAATTCCCAACACAGCTGTTCATCTGTTAGTCTATCTGGATGCCAGCAAGCTGAAGAAAGGTATTCTCAGGAGACAGAGAGAGGCTTTGGAGAGTTAATGCCAAGGACAGTGGGAACATCCAGAAGTTTCTTGGCTACTTCATTAAGGGTCTCCAAACTGATAACAAAGTCACTCTTTCTCCAGTTCCCCCTTGACACCTTCACTTCCTTTGACTGAGGAAGCTCTGGTGGGACTGGTCATTCTGACAGCGCCCAAATCAAGAGTAGTCAAGGCCAGGTCAATGATCCAATGAAAGTTACAGCCCTTTCCTGCAGGTCTGCTTCTTCTCTTGATGGTCTTTCTTTTTGGAATGTCTTCTCCTCCTCCAGGCATTTCACTGCCCATCCCTGTCATCGGCTTGCAAGATGATTCTCGGGTCTTCGTCAATGGAAGCTGTGTTCTGAATGACGAAAACTTCGTCCTCATTGGCTCTTTTGTGGCTTTCTTCATCCCCTTGATGATCATGGTGTTCGCCTACTGCCTGACCATCCAGGTCCTGCAGAAGCAGGCATCTCTTTTCCTCTATGGGGAGCCCCTCAAGCCGAGGAGGAGCAGCATGAACTGTCTCAGGAAAGACCCCAACGCAGAGAACTTTTCCATGCTGCAGAACCACGAGGCAGTTTCCCACTTCAACTCTCCGGTCAACAAAGAAGGAGTCCTTTTCCGGAAGGGCACCATGCAGTCCATCAACAATGAACGCAGAGCCTCCAAAGTCTTGGGGATTGTCTTCTTTTTGTTCCTGATCATGTGGTGCCCATTTTTTATCACCAATATAATGTCTGTCCTCTGCAAGGACGCCTGTGACAAAGCTGTCCTCAGAGAGCTTCTGGATGTGTTTGTTTGGGTGGGCTACATCTGCTCAGGGGTCAACCCCCTGGTCTATACACTCTTCAACAAGATCTACCGTAGAGCTTTCTCTAACTATATCCGGTGCCACTATGAGAATGGCAAAAGGGCCTCCCAGCTCCACAACCAGTGCCCTAATGTTTCAACAGCTTTCTATGGGAAGGACCTCAACTTGAACAGTTATCGCAATGAACTCAACAGCATGGAGCTGGACGAAACAGAGGATGCTTTGGAAATGCATGTAGGGACCCCGGAGATCTCAATAAACAGCTGCAGCGGTGAAAAAACAAGTAGTGTGTAAACAACATGCAGAGTCATGTTTGAATTTTACTGTGGCTCAGTTACAAGTTCCTCTTAGTCAAAGAACAATGTAAATAAGGCACTATGAACAAATCCTCTTTTTTCATTTCAGCTTTCATACTTGTAGCTCATGGTTTTGCATCATTCTTAAAATCGGAAACTGTATTAGTTGTGGGGAACAGAGCAGGTGGGTCTCCTATGGGAACAGAGAGGGCGGCTGCAAAACAGCATCCCTTGTTTTGCTTATGAAAATGTTATTTTCATCCTGGTGCATGAACAAAATATTGTTAATCTCAGGTGGTTTTTCTTTTCTCTCTTTTTTCTGTTGGGTCTCAGTGGTCAGTTGAGTAAGTCACATATCAAATAAAGGGTTCTGGGCTTGGAGATGTCAATATTTCTTCTTCTGATACCTGAAAGAAGCCCTGGATAAATGTCTGCCCACCTTCTTGGCTATGCCTGTCTTCATTTTGGCCATGGAGGATGATGAAAATGGCCACCCAGTTGATGGTTAGGAAGAGTTCAGATGTAAATCTGCCAATTGCCAATATCATATCGGTGCTACAAGCACTGGAAGGAGCCCTTCTGGAGGATGGTGTGCCTTAGGAAAGGTACTCTACCCACAGGTTGAGGCACTTTGCAGACCCCACCACAAATGGTTGAGAGAAATCTCATGAGAAGCTAAGATGTTCGCAGAATAATCCAAAATTTGAGATGAAAAGCTCCCAAATTCTCTGAAGTCATTTTTCATCTCCCTTCCCCCCCCTGGGCTATTTAGAACCTTGCAGTGAAACACTCAAGGGTCCACTGGCTTGTAAAGGTGGCCACTGGGCATTTCTGGCCTAAGGGAACGTCCCAGTGGGGGAAATCTCTGCTGCTGCCAGGAATCCTCTGGACCGTGAAGCCCTCCTTCACCCCAAGGACACTGGTGAAGGGAGGCCTTCGAGTCCTCTCTTGCTTTTTGACAGCAACAAAGAGAGCCCAAGGAATGCTAAATTTATTTTAGCTCTCTTCCTGTGCTCTGCATGGCTCTTCTTTCCTCTTTTGTTTCCTGGGCTGCGGGGAGTTTCCCAGACCAATTGTGCTGCCAACCCTGCAGTTCCAAAGATTCAGCCATCAATGAAATTGAACAGGGACAAAGGAATGGGCATGCTTCGCTTTCTTGTCCAGGAAAGAGATGGGAGAAGCATGTTCGTTGAAGACAGCTGCGTATGAGTCTCGATGCCTCATTAAACATTAAAGAAAAATAACTTTCAGATACGAAGTTGAAATTGTTCCTTGCTAAGTTGTGATTCCTCCTCCTAACTTTTCTTTTACAAGCTTATTGGGGGAAATGGGGGTTATGGGGAGGGAAGGAACAGGGAGTGAGACACACGGAGGCCAAATCTATTTGTACTGAACTCTTAAGGCCTGGATTGGATCAATTAGAAAAATAATGATGATTCTGGGTTACACCAGCAGAAATACTGGAACTATTAGGTGCATCAGGAATCGGAGGGAGTGAGAACTGAATAGCTCTGCACAGCAGCTAGATTTGATCTTGGGAATTAAAATGGAACAGAGTGAAAGGCAGGGAAGAAGTGCCTTTCAACACAATCTCACACTTCAGCCAAAGGTTGGTGTTTGTGCAGGTGAGTCAAGAGTACCTTTTTGGGAAGACAGGCGAAGGAGGCTGGCTTCAGTCAGGACTCACCCCAGCCGTTTTGTCACCTGTGTGCAGCTTGCTGCAACAGTCAGATGAATGAGAAACCAAGGCTACAGAACACACAACACAAAGGGAGAATTATGAAAGACTTTTCATTTTATACACAGAATTATGTACATTAGGTTTATCCATGCAGATTTCAATAGAAAACTCTGTACAAAAGAAAAGAAAACAGGACTGTTCCAGAAAACATGTATGTTGGAAGCTCCAGCCAAGAAGAGAGTCCGGAAAGTGTTGAAGAGTCATATAACATGACATAAGTGACAACAGAGAAGAATGAACTTAAAATGCAACGTCCAACAGATATGGCAATACAGACATCAAAGAAGAGACAAGAGTCCCTGGCTACTTCCAAACCAATTTGCATTTATGTATACAAAAGAGCAACTGTGTGATTTTGGTTATGACTGGGAATTAAAGAAAGGAGATACAAAAGGAATGGATACCAATCAAGAAGTTTTTTTTTAAAGACACCCACAAACACAAAACTAACCACCTGAACCCTTTTGGTCCATGAAGGGTCTACAGATCAATTCAACAGTTTGCACATCTGTTTAACCCCATCACAATTAAGCATCAACACAGCTTGGCAGGCATCTAAACTCACCTTATGGCACTCTCACTATGCTTGTATTGCTGCCTAAATTTCAAAGAAATGGAATCTACCATGGACTGGGTGTTATGGAGGGCAGTGTCAGTTTCATAATCAACCATTTTTATGAGATGATCATTTATTTACTGCATCTATTATCTGAGTTAGAAACTCCTGGACATCACAGATATTCTCTGCAGAAGAATCATACAGAGACCAGACAGTGAGAAGGGGAAATTTAAAAAGGAGGGGGACAGAAAAATCAGATTCAGATAAAAACAAAAGTGATTAATGCATGGAAGAACCACACACACATGCACACATACACACTGATAAAACAATGTGAGTTTGCTTTATTTAGCTAATACCTGAGGGAGGGGGGACAACTAAGAATTTCATTTAGTTCTATTTTTCTATATGTTTACTCTTAAGATAGGATGCCTTCCTCTTCATTTCAAAGGAATTAAAAATCTTAGCACCTATAACTTTAAAAGCCTCTAAACCAACAAATAACAAAAACAATAAATAAAGATCAAATTTTCCCAGTAGGGTACCCTGAAACTTGATTGAAGGTTAGGGCAACTGAACTCCAACAATATATACAGAGAACAATCAACTGGAGATGGCTGATCTAAATATAAACAAATCATTTCATGCATTTTAATTTAATGAGCTCATAATTGCAGAACAAATGGAGAAAGGAGACTGCAAGAATTCGAAGGAGTCAGGTCCCCAAGGGCATTTTGCAAAGTTGAGAAGAAACCTGACATAAACAATCCTAGAATGACTTTTACCAAGGTGAAGTAAAGGGAAACCTCTTGCCAAAACCCTTCTGCCTCCTTTTTAGGGTCTCACAATCTATTCTGTAGATGGCAAACTCTTCGCGTGAGTTCAGTTGTGATGCTTTGCTCTCCTAGAAGGAAGGACTACAGGACAAGAAATTCTAGGCTGGAATCCAAAGAGCTACAGGACCCAGAAAAAGCAGGTATTTGTTTTAAAAAAATCGCTCTCTTCTCTCTGCCTCCAACTAGGCAGTCCAAATTTCAATAAGGCTCATCATCTGGAGGAACGCGACTAAAATAATTGGGACAGAAGCCACCCAGAATAAATTTTCAATCCTAATTCTTGCTTGGCATGCATGTCCAAGTGTAACTGCCCCCATGAGAGAAGAGGAAGACATGAGCAAGGATTTTCTGCCTCTTCAAAATCTACCTTATACAGGTATTGTATATTCATGAATGACAACCACTTAGTCTCTTCAAATGGGGCTGAGCTCATCTGCCCCAACCCATTCTGATCTCTCTGCAATTTTTTATATTTTATGTTAGATTGATAAGATTTCTGTCCACTGGCCGAAGGACACCAAATTTGTCCTGGCAAATATATCTATATCCCAAAACTACCCAAAGGTAGAGCTTTTTTTCTGAAATGGAAATAAAATAAGCATTCAATTTAAAAACATCTTTATAAGCTTCATTATATCCAATACATTTTCCATTTCATCAAAGGGCTTCTACTACCTCCTGTAATTACTATGCAGGATTGGGAAAAGGTCACGTCAGCCCTCACTTTGTATGGGGGGAGGAGGAGAGGGAAAGATTACTGTTTAGGTTACCTCCATAATTGAATCGCAGTCCCGCAACCTGCTTCTTCAACTAATAGTGGAATTCTTTGGGATGCAAAAAAGTGCAAAGAAATTAATTTCTTAATTATTCCAACAAGAAAAGATAATCTAATCAAATTACTCTACAGGCAGAAGAAAAATCTTAACATCTACTATGTGGAACAATGGAAATGCCAATTTTTAAAACAGGGCAATGCAAATCTTTATTTTGGCCTCTCCAAATGCTAGGAGGCAGATCCCCTTGAGATGCTTCCCTCTCATGGGCCCTGGGTAGGGAAGTCCTCTGCAGCGAAAGGCAGGGGACTCTTAATGCAACTTGGAGGCTGGGGGACCATCTCTCAAGCCCTCAAAAGCTCCAACAGGCAGGGCCTAAAACACTCCCAAAATGAATAGCAACACTGAAAGAACATGTATGAGGGCAGCTTGCAAGACTGGTTGTTCTCCTGAAAGGTGGCTACAGAAGAGGCCACCACAGATGCCACAGAGGCTACCACCACAAATACCATTCCTCCTTCCATTCCCCCAGCTGTACTGTAGCTCCTTTCCACCCACATACACATACCCTTGGCAACAATTACTGGAGGGGGTCTGGATGGGCAGAAAGGGGTGAGGCAAACTGGTTTGCTATCAGGCATTGTTTTGCCTACAATGCCCAGAAGTCGTTGTTCAGTACCCTAAAACTGGCCAGGGGAACAAGGATGTCATCAACAATACTAAATCTTTGTACTACTTTATGACATTCCTCATTTAAAAACAATAACAAAAAATTGTATAAAGTTGGGAGCAAACTGTGAAATCCTGGCTATAATATAAACCTGAGATTGTTTTTTTTTCATTAAAAAAACTTTTTTGGCAGTTTTACTGAAAAGTTTTTAACTAAATACGCTTCTGTAGGATTTTCAATTAAAATCACTACATGTCACTATTTATCCCAGAAAAGGAAAATCATCTTTGAAACATCCACTGACCAACAAATACATTAAAAATGATTACATAACGAATTAAATATGATAAATAAAAGCATATTTACATTTTTCTAAAAACCAAACTTAATAAATTCAAAGTGTGCAAACTGAAGAACATCCAACATTCAGATGTTAGTCCTTTAAACTTCACATATTACCAATCTTACAAAAATCTAAAATTTAAAAATACGCCTTGCATCTATTGAGACATAAAGAAACTGCAAAAATGTTTAAGACTAGGAAAAGAGTTGTTACACAGGCACTTCACATGTAAACAATCTACAATACAACTGAAAAAATATTTTGGCACCAATCTAGAATACTGAAAAAAACACACACACAATTTGTCCTTTATATTGTATACTATTCTGTCACTGCCAGCATACACCCAACTAAAATATTGGAAATGATAACATCGTAAGAAGTGCAAGAAATGAAGGATGCAAATCTTCTCAAAATTGGTCAAACTGGTTGTGATTGCTCGTCCAGTTTTCCTATGATGCGTGTGGTTTTTATTTTCCAAATGTACATGAAAATGATACATGTTTAAACTTGTAATGCAAAGGCTGTTTTCAGAGCTGCTTTATTCCATAATGTCTAAGAAAGAAAAATGCATGTCTCTCAAAATGCCACCAAAAAAAACCTGCAACTGGTTAGGTAAGTATTTCTAAATGCTATGCCATTGTGTTTCCTTGTTAAATGTGTGTTTAAGAGGAACACTAATAAAACTGACTTAATAAAGTCAGTTAAAAAAGTAGAAAGCAAAAGATATGACAAATGGAGGGGCGAACTCAGAACGCCTTCTACCTGGAAAGAGAATCTGTTGGCCTCAAAATCTCTTATGGCTCTCAGTAAAAAAGGAAGCTGGATTTTTTTTTATGCTGCCAGGGAATTGTCAGCTGGTCTTCAGATCCAAGCACACATCCAGAACCCCAGCCAGCCCTGATGCTGAATGGCTTGGAGTTCTTCGGAAATACGTGGGATGGATCCAACACACACCTTGGCAATCAGTTCCTTCTGCAAGAGTCCAATTACAGGCAGGAGAGTTGTGATGCTTTAGAGGAAGGTATTTCAAGAAGAGCCTGAACCGTCAGTCCAACTTTAACAAGTCCTCTTTCTTCCAAAATATGATGGGGCAAGCAAAGTCTTTCCTGGAGAAAGAAAAGAGCCCTCTCTTAATAGTTTCCCCCAAAGTAAACAAAAAGTCAAACTAATTAGGAAATTGCTTCCTTTAAATGGGTGATTCAAAGCCCAATGTTTGGAGGACTTACTTCAAAGACCCAAGGGGATGCCTATTTTTTATTTTTATGTTTATTCTTAACCATGGAGTCCCCCAAAGCAAAATTACAAGTGGCTTCTCAACCTCCGCATGGCTTGTAAGGAACAGCTTTGCTGTCCTGGTGGAATTGGAAGGAAGAAGAGAAGGTGACAACTGAAAGCTTGACCCGGATGCCTGGTTTTTCTAAAGCAACCATGCAAGAGATTGTCTGTCTATGGGGAAAATTCTCTAAACCAACATTGTCAACTTTGGTGTCCAACATTGGCAACTTTAAGAAGTGTGGACTTCAATTTCCAGAATTTCTCAACCAGCTATGCATGGTTGCTATGCTGGCTGAGGAATTCTGGGAGTTTAAGTCCACACTTCTTAAAGTTGCCAACGTTGGGCACCCCTGCTCTAAACTTAATTCTCATAAGCCACTTTTGGCCAGTTCCAGCTATCAATACATCATTAGAAATTCCCATTTTACAATTTGCCACATGTAAGAGAGAATGGGATTGGGGATAGAACGGGTCCCATTCTGGGGACAGCTGCAGTTCAAGTGTGTCTCATTAGCACAGGAAATCACAATAGCCTTTGCTTTCTCCCATGTTATCATATTTCAGTAGAAGCATCTACCCTGTATACTCTACAGCAGTGTTTCTTAACTGTGGCAACTTCAGGAGGTGTGGACTTCAACTCCCAGAAATCCCCAGAGAATAAGAAACATGAATCTACAGGGGTTAGTGGGGATCCAAGCTCAAAATAGCACCCCCAAATATACCTCTTCTGAACAAATTCATTCCTGGTCCACCCCAGTTACTACCACCGTACCTGGAGAGAGACATTATTAGAGGGTAATTCCACCACAACTGGAGTCATTAAGCACCTCAGCAACTTACCTGCGGCACACCCAGTTTTTTACAAGCATCCAGGAAATTTTCAACATTTCTTCGGCATTTTGCCATACTGAGCTTAGGCTGTTACAAGAGAGAGGAAGAACCATCAAGAGACACATTCAATCAAGGATGCGCCCAGACAAACAGAAGCAGCAAAATATGCCTAACTTTATTCACAAGATTTCTCTTATTTTATTAAGAGAAATTTCTTATTTCTCTGCCCTTATTGCATCTGCAGAGTGCCACCCGTCGGCTCTGTTTAGGGTCACCCGCTCCCTTCTAAGTAGGGGGGAGCCGACGGTCATTCTTCAGGGCCGTGCGGAAGAATTTGCGGAGCACCTGTCAGATAAAGTTGCTCGGATTCGGTCCCAGTCGGACGCTGATTGCGAGGTAGAGCCAGTGGAGATGCCGAGGGAGGAGTCTTGCCCAGTAATCTGGGAGCAATTCGATTCTGTTGTTC
>JANHZU010003376.1:108222-121548 GCA_032468055.1 Acrochordus granulatus
GAATGGAACAGGAAGGAGAGGGAATATATATATATATATATATACACCGTTAGATTGAATTTGTAACGGCATCTGTCTTTAAGGCTCTAAGCCAGCGCTTCTCAACCTCAGCAACTTCAACACCTCAACTCCCAGGATTCCATCGGCAGCCCCTGGCAGTTGAAGTCCACACATCTTAAAGGTGCCGAAGTTGGACGCTTCTGGCTACATGATAATTACACGTTTCATATCTGTTTAATTTCTACTCAAGGCTGCACTGGGTGTGTTTATTTATGCTGCCCATCTCACTGGTACACAATTCTGGCAGCTTACAGTATAATAACAAAGTAAAAAAAGATAAAACAAAGTGATTAAAATTAAGAGGATTAAATAGAAAGCTAAAACCCAAGAGAGTCTGAAGCCCACAGAGGCTTGTCCCACACCACTAAGCCACCCCTAAATGTGTCAGGATTGGCTGGGAATGCTGGGAGTTGTAGACTTAGAGGGCATTAGATGTACCACACTCTGACTTCCATTTGATCTAGACAAAGTCTCCCTAAAGAACCCTGAGGATTCCCAAAACCTAGACATCTGCTAGATCATCAGGATGTAGGATTTTACCTTTATGCAACTCAGGTTTGTTCCCTAGTAACTGATTGTCATTTCGGAGTGTCTGTTCCCTTGTTGATTCTGATACCTGTGAGTGAAGGCTGACTGTGTCATCATCAGAGGGCTGAAAAAATACAGTTTAAGAACATCACAAATACACTTCCTTTGTTTTTCTGATGAACACTCATTATGAAATGATCCTCTGAAGAGGATCCCAACCATAGCATTTCTGAAAAAAACAGAAGACAGGCTTGTTTCTTTGATGGATCATCCAATTCAGACATTCATTCAGTGAGTCAATGGCTGTCAAAAGCACATCCAGAAATGCTTCAGTTGGCTCCAGTTTCATTGCCTAACCAATAAAAAACTAACATTACAGGGAAATTTGATTTTTTTTCTGCTGTCAAATCTGTAACATAAAGTTAATGCAGAAAACCAGCTTGTTTTTGTGCTCTGATGCAATTCCTGCCCAAATAGACCATACAACTGTGAGACATGGAAGTTGCAACATACTTGGAGCACCAGATTAGGGGATGCTGATATAGATTATTTCACTGTACTGGAGAGCAACTTCTAACATATGTAGTGAAATTAAACAGACTGTAAAGATTCATCAGTCAATTCTCAAGGAGAGAGAGATCTCCATCCTAAAACTAGTGGAAAAGCGGGGGAAAGACCCAATTCTCTTCTTTTCAACAATGTAAAAAAGAGCAGACTTACTTCTGTGGTAGATAATCTTTTATCCCCATTATCACTACCGATTCCGGAGTCTGGACCGTGGTTTTTATTGGGGTAAAAGTCTTCTATACTGTAATACAGAAGAACATTGGTTATTAATACTGGGAAGCTACTTTTCTGTTCTTCAAAGAACTGCAAACAATTTCCTGAAGACAGATTGTCTACAAAGGCTTGGAGCTGACCAAGGGAGCTTTGATGAAGACATTCATGGAAGATGAAGAGTCTGACCCCCCAGTTCATAGAGTTTCTTCAGGTCTTTGGGCTGGGTAACTATGTCATGCTCAGAACACCAGAGAATCAGATACCTGACACATCAAGGAATCAGGAAGAGGCCTGCCTAAGCCTTGTCCAGATACTCTTTTGCTTCCCAGGACATAAAGAATGTTGACCTTTAGGTGCCAATTCTGGCATTGTTCTGTTGAGCTCCCCTCCCTTTCTATATTTACTCTGCAGAAGGAGGACCCTGATCCAACTGCAGAATCACAGTGCAATTTTTGGGTTTGGGGGCACTTCAGTTAAGATACTACACTCTATTTAAAAATAGTTTTCAACCTATTACACAGATGAAGAAGTGCAAAGTCCAGGATCCTAAGCAGGGGGACAGCTGATCATGATACTGAATGCATATTTGCAAATAATTTTGTAGGAAAAAAAAGTCTATCCCAAATGATCTATGCTGAAGAGAAGAAGCATTCGGATTTTCTGCCCCTCCCAACTAAAGACATAATGAAAGTTGTTTTGGCAGTAAATGGCAAACTTCTCCTTCAGTGAATTGATCTGGTCGCAAATAGGCAAAAAGAGTGGAAGAAGAATTTCAGAAGTCCATTTAATCCCTGTGAAGTGTGGAAAGTGAAACATGTTAACCTTACCTCGAGTTAATTCCTTGCTCAACTCAGTGGTGAGGAAAGACCTGACCTTCAGTCTATGGCTAGTCTATGATCGGGCCTCTATTCTCTTACTATGTGCCCGTTCTTCCTGCTCCAGACAGTCCTATCATGTCTGTAACTGTATTCCATTCACTATTACCAAGGAATCCAATTCAGATCTTACATTAAAATGATTTAGCAGACAAGAATCGCTCAGTTCAAGACTCTGTCACCTCTCCCTTGCTCTGGCACAGCTCTGAAGGGGTGATTGGAGCTCTTGGCTCCAACCTGGCTTGGCCTAGGTGCATTTCAACACACCATGATCAGGGAAGCCTGGGGCCTTTTCAAAGAATGTTCAGTGTTGAGAGATGTTGATGACATGGGCAAGGAATGAACAGCCTGAACTGGTTTAGACATAATGACAAGCTGCAGTTGGCTGAAACCAAGAAGGGTTATGGGTCTACTCTTTTCCACACTGAAGAGAACAGTGATGAAGCTCTTATTCTCTAGGCCCAGCAAGCTAACTCAGCTACCCTTAGCAATGATGATGGACAGGCAAGGAAAAAAGAAATGATAAGGCAGAGGAAAGGAGAGAAAACCGGAAACATGGTGAGAAGTGGGGCCAGGAATAGAATGACTAGAAGGGTTATGGGTCTACTGATGAAGTTCCTGGCATGACGTGGGACTCCAAACAGGCCCTGAGAAATCACAAATGCTCATTTTGTACCTCCGAAGAAGGGAAGGCAGCTTTACCTGTCTGTGAGTGGCTGAGAAGGGATTCTTCTTCCCAGGGATGGGAGATCCAGGGAGTCCGGCTTCTTATCCATTCTCAGGCATGCCTGAACACTGAGGAACTTAAAGATGTGCACTTTGCCCTTTAAGCATATCTGTTAAGAAACAGAAAAAAATCCAAAACAAAATTGGAGTTCAGAGGGGTTGACAAAAACCTTGGAACATTTTCACTTCTCATTGCCTTTCCCAGATGTGTGGTATGGGAGAGGGGCATCTAATAACGGCATCACATAAATCTCCTAAGCTATTGATCTGTTCCTGGGGCAGCTCTGACCAGGCCCAACCTATTCAATCAACTTCATGCAGCAAGACGATGAATCAGAAAACTAGCTCGTTTTGCCCACAGCATTGGTGATTTCAGGAAAGACCTTCCAAGACCCAAACAACCTGCCCCCCTCAAGATATACTGTACAAAGCACTGAGAAGCCTCAGACAGAAAAGATGTTTCCATCTGATGATGTACCCCATAGGTCCTACATTCCTTTCCCACAAAGCAGCTGACTGAAGCATGAAGCTGACTGCCATCCATGCGCCCACTGCACCTCCAAATTGGAAAAAAAGGGAGATGAACATACCTGGGCTGGCGGTATCTGCATAGGATTATTATCCAAAACAATGACTTGCAAGTGTCGTAATTTCCGGTAGCAAACAGGGATCTCTGTGATTTTATTACAAGAGAAGTCCAGCTTGACTAAAGGAAGCTCTCCTAATTCTGTTAATTATAAAAGGAAAAAAAGTGGGATTCAGACATTACAAGACACATATCTAACTGTATCCAAAGGAAGGCTGCAAGAAAATGGAAAACTGCTTACCATCAGGTAATATATGGAGATTATTTCTTCTTAAATTTAATTCTTTTAATGAGTGCAGTTTTCCTATTTGTTGGGGAAGGACCTCAATCTCATTGCAGCTAACATCCTAAGGTAAGAAACAGAGAATCAGAATATCCAAAAATGTAACAGGCAGTTTCTGATATGAATGACCTAATCAAAGGAATATGTTTCTTGCAGAGAGAGAGAAAGAGAGAGAGATTGACTCAATGTAAGTAAAGAAATAAATCAACTAGATGAGACTTTTATGAACTTGTGGCGAAAAGACTGGGAACCAATTGCCCATGTTCCAGCCAATTAATTTTTCTACAGGTTGCAGTTCAGTTTGTTGACAAACAAGGGTGAAGTCAATTGTGAACTATGTTTGAAGGATAGAGAAGGATAAAACAATTATACATACCAATTCCATTAAGTCTTTCAATTTTCCAATTTCTTCAGGAATAGACAAAAGCTTATTATTGCTGACAACCAAAACTTTCAGTGGCAGATCAAATAAGTATTTTGGCAACGTTGATAAGAGATTTCGACTAGAGAGAAATAGAAAAATTTGGGTTAATATCTGGCAGCTATTAACTGTTCATGTTTTGAGACACAGAAGCCATTAAAACCCACAATATGCTCCATTTAAACTGACTCAGTGCTTAGTACTTCAGTAGAAACCCTGCTGGTAGATCAAATATATAAACAGTCTTTCTGGCAATGTGTTTCATCTCATGTGCACACATAGAAGCAAAATATTCAACACCTACCATAACTTAAGTTGGAACTGGGTGCAGCAGAAGAACAGGTCTCCGTAAACTCTTCCCATATTTTTTTCTCTTTTCCCTATTCAATGTTTGTGAAGTGGAAGGGCAGCTTCACTTTTCTCTGATCTTTCTCCTGCCTTGATTTTTCCTCCTCTCGTGCTAATTTATCATCTTTGCACTACTCTTTAGATGTATATAGCATGAGATGGACTCATGCATTTCACTTTCTGTATCTCCTTTAGAGGAGATATGCCCACATTGGAAATTAGGGATTGTACATAGACTAAACCAGGAGTGTCCAATCTTGGCAACTTTAAGATGCGTGGACTTCAACTCAGCTAAGCTATGCAGGCTGAAGAATTCTGGGAGTTGAAGTCCACACATTTTAAAGTTGCCAAGGTTGGGTACCCCTGATACAAATCAAAAATAAAAGATGGTATATTTGAAAGCAGCAGCCACAACACCCAGAGCAACATTCTTTTCACTCAGAAAAAAAAAGCAGTTGACCAGTACTGTGGTCAGTTCAGCTGTTTTCCCACAAGAAGACAAGATTAGTCATGTTCCTTCAGCATTCACTTAACTCCTAGAAACCAAAACCTAAAATACAAAGTGATTATATTTGCATCTCACACACAATACTGTGAAAGAGAAATATTAGGAACTAAGATAGACTTCCTTATACAATTTCACATTTTGGCAACCTCTGAGCTGTATATAGCATGGAGTGGCAAATGTTTTTTTAGTCATTTTGAGTGAGGAGGCTCTCTGTTGTGAAACCATAAGAAAAAGGTACCTACCTGATATTGAGATATGTTAACATCTGTAGATTTTTAATGGCTTCAGGGACAGATTTGATGCAATTGTGATACAAGTTCAACGTCTCAAGTGGTGCAAACTGCCACACATCTGGAGGGATTTCAGTAAATCTGTTCTTGGAAAGATCTAAAAAAGGAAAGATGAGAAGGTGTTTCCAGGACTTATCCTAAAGAGGATGTGTGAATATTATCATTAACTAGAAATCTGATTTTATATAACAAGTCTATGATTGGAATGAGAGGCTATAAATATGGAAGGGTTACCTTCTGCTAAGATGCTGAACCCAACAGGCAGGTACAAAAGCTTACCATCACCTGCCCTTCCAAGAGAAGAAGAAAAAAAATCACTACTATAAATGGCTTTTCCCCAACAACCCATTACCCCCAGTAGAAGCTGATTAGCCAGCAAAGGCTATCTCATGTCTTTAATCTTCTTTCAAACTGAATGGAGCCCAACCACTTCATTTGGCCACCCCATTTCTGCCAAGCTTCATCAGTCCCCCTGCAGCCAGGTCCCCCTCCTCTTTTTGCAAAATTCTTTGGACAAGGTGTGTGAGCATGGATGGCACACAATATTGTGAAAATATTCTGCTGTTGCTGCTGCTGGTCTACAACATTCTCTCCCACAATCTAGAATCCCATAAAGCCAGCCTATGAAATAGCCGTATTATCTTTGGAGAAATTCAGCTCTTTTAAGCTATGTCTTCAATGTGCAAACGTTTCCACCAGCAGCCTGATTTAGCCAGCTTTCCAAACAAAGGTAAAAAGGAAAAGCAAGAACCAGAGGAAAGTAGCCCAGATGAATGCAAACATTATACAGATATAAGACACAGAAGAGGCGATCTTTGTCTTCCTCCCTTTGTCCTCTTTGTTGGCACATAAACAGCTCGCAAAGAAGACTGATTAATCCTTCCCAAAGTCACCGCTTCCTCTTCCCTGCTACAGACCACTGCAAATACTTCATTTAGCCAGAAAAAAAAGGGAAGCCACTAGACTACTTCTCTGTTTCACCCACTAAAAATCAGGGCCTTGTATGGACTTGGAAATCTCACTTACAGAACTAAGCAATAAAAAAATATCATTTAGTAATCCTCCTATGGAGATATCAACATTTGAGAAATGTTACACCTTAAGATATTTTTGTAAGAAAGAACTATTGGCCATACTTGACTCTAGCTGCTCTAGTTAGAATATATAACTTTTAAAAATGGGCAAAAACTAATTTTTAGAATATATTAACATTTTAAGAATTAATATTTTAAACTGACAAACAGAATCAGATCTTCCAATGGCACCAGGAAGCCTCTCCTTGACAGAGAACCTCCATCAGCAGACCCAATTCCCACACGCTCGATGGACTAGGATAATTCCTCTAATTATGGGTTTTCATGTGGTGGACAGGGCAGCTTCAGGGACCTAGCTCAGGCTCCTGTGGGATACAAACATAGCTGCATGAGCATGTTGCTTTCTTCTACTGTTGGATTTCTCCCATCATTTAGGGGTTGGTGGGTTGTACCTACTCAACTGTATGCAGCTATTGTGAGTACCCTTGAATGGCTAGAAAAACTGTTAAATTTGGGGAAAGGAGGAACTTAGCTGCAGAAAAAAGTGTTGCAAAGTAATATCCATGTGTCTAATCAAACATCCTAACCCAAAAGCTTTCTAGTTTATGGAGATCAATAGGCAGAAGTTCAGAACAAACAATCTGCATCTCCCACTTAGTCTGAACAAGAACTCTCTGAGAATTCTTCAGAGACTGAAGGGCTGGTTCTCCTGTTGGACATTCCACAATTCCCAAAAGCACTGCAGATTAGAATCAGAAGTACTGGGAAAAACATTATTTTTTGAAATTCTTCATATTAATGTCACCAACAATATAGCTAGAGATCAGGGGAACAAAAATCTAACATGAATTGATGCCAAGGATACATGCCCTATGTATCTTGTTGCTGCTCTCAAATTACTTGCAGACCCCTCTCAACCTGGACATAATTTGCTTGAACCTCTTCCCTCTGGATGGTGCTATAGGGTATTGCATACCAAAATAACCAGACACAGGGACAGTTTTTCCCCCCTGTGCCATCATTCAGCTGAATATTTAACTCAGGCTATATGACAGTACACAAAGTGCAAAAAACTCTAACCCGGAAATACTGTCTAAGGGGTGCATGCATACTTAATGATAGATTGTGGTTCTAATTCTACACTTTACGATATTCCTTTTCTACTGGATGCACACTTTACCACTGAATAAATAATTTTGTTTATATTATTCCATTTACTCTTGTCTTGCAAGTATACTGAGATCTGCTGTACGAGAGTCAAATTCCTTGCATGTTTAACCAATAAAATATCTGAATCTGATCATCTGGATTTTTGCACTCCAGATCTATCAGCTCTCCAAAATCCTTCAGCAAGTTATACTCTGCATTTCTTACTACAGAGGCAGCCTGCATATTTGAGTATATCAAGCCTAATTAGCTTGATCAGGTTTTCATTCAACCAATTAACTTCAGATTTATTCCTCTGCATGGTGCCAAAGGGATGAGCCACCAAGATAAGAATCAAAAATTCATTTAATCTTAGTATTCAGGAAGTGATGAGCAGCAAGAAATAAACCAGTGGCAATAATATAATTAGGTATATATATTTAATTAAAAAAATTGAAAATTTATAGCACAATCCCACATGTATGTAAATTCAGAAGAAAATCACAATGAACTGGATTTCTTCAATATAAGTGTGCATAACAATTTGCAAATCACATGAAAATTTGTTTGTAAGTTCTACTTAATATGACCAGGCTTATTTCTGAAAAGTAATATGGACATGGTTTTAGAACAGGAACTGTAATAGAAAAATTCTGCTTGCTTTGCTTTACAATATTAAAATTCAACATACAGCAGTTTCTGCAATCTAAATTCCAAGCAATGATACTGTATTATCTTGTTGAGCAGCTAAATAACTAATATCCAGGAAATAGCAACAACAGTTTGGGTTAGGCACTCTCCTTAGTTTGAGAGTTGGACCAGTTGGACCTCCTCCCCAAGCCTAGTCAGGACTTTGTTCAACAGCATGTCATCGCTACCATGACAACACAAGAGTGTTTGTGGTTGATCAACACAGCAAAGGACTTCCCACTGGCTGGCCTACTAGTTGCAGAACTACCCTCATTAGATTGCAGTTAAACTAAAAGAAATTACAAAAACAGCATGTTTTCCATCATTAACTGATAGTCAACTTGCCAGGATGCCAATCCTTCCAAAGTCACCAAACCAAACCTTCTAGAACTGCACTTCTCTTTCAAACACACGTCTTCGTGCCCCGGCTCACCTTTACAATAGATGCAGAGAGCTTTTTATCCATGTTGCTCCAGTCAACCAGACCCAGCACAGTTCTGAGACTCTAATTCTACTGTTACATCTTCGAAGTGCGTAAACAGAAACCATTTGAGTTACCTACTTTTAAGACGGACCCCACCCAGAATGGATGGACTTCCATTCCTGAGAGCCATCTAACAACACTTGCCTTTGTTCCAGGAAAGCCTGGACTAAATCCCACATTATAACAGCTCTGCTATCATGTTCATTAGACAGGCTTAGTAATGCAACCTGACATGCCAACAAACAAAGCATTATAATTTCAGGAAGACCCGTTAATTACGGGAAGGAACGGGAAAGGAATATAATTTTGCAATCTGCAGAATCACCCATTGTTTTCTTCCAGATCAGGCCTTAGAATGGAGGCAGGGAACATTGAGGACCAATTGTCAATTTCATTGTTTTTAAAAAATGCTACTTAAAAGTAATATTTTGGTAAACAGCTCAGCAGGTTGTTACATTTCAAAACAAAACATCCCACCTAACTCTATACAAAAGGCTGAATTTGTCCACCCTGGGTGAAGAGGCCACTGTTATTTCCAAATCTGA
Source organism: Acrochordus granulatus (assembly GCA_032468055.1). Lineage (NCBI taxonomy): Eukaryota > Metazoa > Chordata > Lepidosauria > Squamata > Acrochordidae > Acrochordus > Acrochordus granulatus. The sequence continues at coordinate 117,527 of JANHZU010003376.1, forward strand.
CATTTTTATTACAGAGGATAATTGTTCTGAAGACAGATAATGCTGGAGAGCTTCTGGAATGTGAAAGAGCTTAAGCAGCTAAATTACAGTTCGGTGCATTAAGGTCAAGGTTGCTTCTTTCTGTTTCAGGAAACTATAAATTCAGACTGGATTTTCCCTGTTTCAACTGAATTCTATCACTTTCACTTAACACAAAGGGGAGAGGGACAGAGGGAAGAGAAACAGTTTTAATCACTATCCAGAGAAGCTGTGGCAGAAAACAAAGAGTCTTGAGGCGCTGCAGGAAGCTTAGGCCATAAAACATTTTTAGCTTTTAAAACACTGCTATTTTTTTATCTTAATCACAAATGCTGCAGATCCATTGAATCTTCAGCATTCTTTCCTTCCTGGTTTGTCTGCCATGGGCAAAAGCAGCAGGAACTTCAATAAGTATATATTACACATGCTTACAATCAAATCAAAGCCAAACAAGTTGCTTTACTGACTTATCATTTTTACCATACTCAGCATGAATGTGTGTATTAATTCATTTACAAGAAGGAATGTATTTTCCTGGTTGGTTCAAAGTCAGGATTTGTTTTGGGCATGTATAGGCCAAGAACCCCAGGTCAAACTCTAAGAAAACCTAAAGAGAAGCTTCTCTATTTCTTTATGATAAAAAGAAGCAGGTGAGGTAGGATGTCCCAATGCATTGTTGCTCTATCATTGTGAGCTGCAATCTTGGCTTACTGTGTTGTGTGAAATTGCTTTAAGGGTTATGCAGTAGAGTGATACAGTTGATGAATAGCAAGCATAAATTATGACCCAAAGTCTACATAGCAGATTTTTTTTAGAAAACTGCATTTCTCACCCTGAATTTATACTCTAGAAACAGGACAAGGGAAATGCGACCTTCTTAAATCTCCAGGAAACCTTGCAACCTTTCACCATCTTTTTGGATTGCCTACCCAATCCAAGAGAGACGCTCTTCTGCAGGAAGTCAGTCTCTGAGCTTAAAACCAAAGGCTTCTTACCTTATATCCCCAATGATATACAGTGTTCTTGACAAGCACAGTGTCTAAGCTGAGATGCTGTCACAGTTGTTCTCAGCAAGCTTGCACACCCTTTAAAAATCACATGTGCAAATTTAGTAATCTACAACTTTTCCCTAGCACCCGCCACCAGTTTCAATGGGGACTGGGGAATTCTGAGCTGAAGTCCATGCATCTTAAAATTGCAGATTGATAAACAGAGCTAAAGCATCTTCTATACAAAGCAAATTCCAACTGCAATTATTCCCATTCTGAATACTACAGCATTCTGTAGATATGGCCACCCTTCCATGGATGAAACTTATTGTAGTTAGCACCGAATGCAAAAGTAGGCTAATAATCAGAAAGAAGCATTCAGAATTGAACTCAGTGGCCTTAAATCACAGCACAAGGCACTTCTTTAATGTTCTCTTCAGAAGTCCTACTCCTAAAGACATCAGTAAATAGAATAATATAAACAAAATTATGTAAAACATAGATGATGATTGATCTCATAATGGCTTACACATATTCAACTTGAGTACTTTAGCATCTGCACAAAGGAAAAATACTTCAAGACTTGTGCCTTGTGGTCTGCCATAGAAAGCTGAAAGATAAATGCTATTTATCTGACAAAGCGCTTCCGCCTGTCAACGAAAAGCAAAGGAACCCCCCAAGTTTTATATCCAAACCCTCCAAATACATCATTCAACTCTATTTCACCATTTCATTCCAGCAAGTTTCTAACTACTGGCAGGGCCTGTGTTTTACTCTTTGGGACTTAAGGAAACACTGCCTGCAATGTTTAATTTCTCCTCTCTGTAATTATCAGCATTAGAACTCCTTTTAAAACAAGGAGTCATTCTACTTCTGTTATAAAAATGAACATGTGGAAGGGGAACCTCCCTGGACAATAAATCTGCCTGAATAACAACTGGCAGCTATAGCTTTTGCATTCTGCTGGATAACAGGTTTTTGACTTTCTTTTAAAAAATACATTCAAAGAACGTCTTGGCAGCTGCTCCAGGTAAGCCCTTCTCTGTCTCTCTCTCTGATTTATATTTCACTTCTTCATCTGACAGAACTCTCAAAGTGAACAAAATAACAAAAATAAGTAAACTCCAGAAATACATATTTCAGTAATAAAATCATTAATTCAGATGACCATGTCACTTTTACTTGCACTTTTTCTGGAAGCAGGTTAAGATCAGAAATGAAACCAAAAGCAAGGAAAGACATTTCAAAACTTGGGAACAGATCTACACTACATGTCATCCAAGCCTTTCTGTTCATTATCAATGGTATCTTAGATTTACAGACAGAATTCTAGCAATGGATTTTATTTCAAGCTAACCAAGGGCTGATAATACATGGTTTTAGGTCAAACCTGACTCCCCAGGGCTTCAGGGATAGTCAAGGGGGCCCAATTTCACTTAGTCCTCAAGACCAGATCAGCCAGAGGCTGTACTTGCTGAGACTGAAGATGTCTATGCTCTTACCCTACAATCATGCAAACCATAATCTCATTCAGTGTTTCTCAACCTTGGCAACTCTTAAGTTGTCCAGACTTCAACTCCCAGAATTCCCCAGCCAGCCAAGAATTCTGGGAGTTGAAATCCAGACAGCTTAAAGTTGTGGAGAAATACTGATCTAATTTTTCATCTGACAAGCTGATGTTTTCAGCAATTTTTTTTCTGATGAACAGAGCAAATTAGGACTCAGAAGAAATCAGAGGGTGCTCCCCTCCTATATTTGGAATGATAAAGCTATCAAATTTTTTCAATCTTATAAAATCACTTTGAGGAACAGAAAAAGAGGAGATTTATGTAACCTACATTACTGAAGAAAAGCCTGATTCAACTTACATAAAACTACTTTGGCTTGCATGGCATAAAAGTATAATAAACAGCATTTTTTAATATTAAAAGTCAGCGTGCAAATTTATTTGTGCAGCATCTCTGCTTTTCAACTATCCCTGGTTCAGCTCAAAACCACACCTTCCCGATTGCTAATTCAGCACCCAAGCAACATCCAGCTGAAATAGTCATCTGTGTCCTCCATCTGCAGTTACTGGCATCTTCAGACTCATCTGCAGGCCAGTAGCTCCCCCTCCAATTCCTAACCAAGCATTGTCACGCTTCTCTACCAAGACCTGCCCCCATACACACCTATCCCAAATTGCTCCAAGCATTTCTACCTGCTCACCACACAAACGGCCCACCTATGGCACAGTTACCCATCTTCTCCTCCAACCCAGGCATGTCACCCCCCCATTCCTCGCCTGCACCTGATAGAAGAAACTTTCTCTGCTGCCCTGGGCCGGCCCTCCTGCTTGAGGAATGTCCTCCTCCTTCCTCTGTCCCCACCAGGACACCCATCCCAACCCTGCCAACCATGCAGCCTCCCTGCATCTCCCACAATGATGCCATCCTTGTGGGCATCCACAGCAACAGGGTAGGAGTACCATATTAACTGCCAAATCAATGCTGCCTTGTGCCCCTGGCAGCTACCCTCCCCTTCCCTCCTGTCCCTGCAACCACCCCTAATCAGCTACTCTCCTCCCCAGATGCTGATCTGAATGAAGGGCCCATGTGGCACTCCAGAGTGCCACTTTACCAATGCAGTAAAGCCTCCAGCCCCCAGTACCCATTGCGGCAGAGATACAAACTGTGCAGTCAAGAAGGGGATGAAACCTGGAGGGTCAGACTGGGGGGGATGGGTGTTAGACAGCAGAGAGTTGGGCAGTAAAGGGGATGTTGGGTCAGGTGTGGACCACTTTGGGGAGCAGAAAAGGGGGAGAGTGGGGACAATGGGACCTGCACAGCAGGTCATGGGGTCAGACTGGGGATGCTGCAGGACACGGGATTCCTCAGCGGGCGGGGAAGAGAGGGGTGACGGGTGTTGGTGAACCAAGCAGCAGGCGGGGACGATGGGTCCTGGGGCGATCCTTTTGGGGGAAGGGAGGGGCAGCTGAGGGTGACGAGACCTGCAGAGGAGGCAAGGGCTCGGGCG
>JANHZU010003377.1:10056-21626 GCA_032468055.1 Acrochordus granulatus
CTGCATATCTGTATATTGAAAGAGTCAAAAAAAGGATGGAGAACATATCTGTATATCCCTCTCATCCTGGTCATAACTTGTTTGAATATCTTTCTTCTGGAAAACACTATAAAGTATTGGATATCAAAACAACCATGCATGGCGACAGTTTTTTCTCCCGTGCCATCATTCAGCTGAATGCTTGATACACTATATGAAATTAGAAGTTCTGTCTAATGTGATTATGTACTTGTCAACATATACGGTTTCTAACTCTACACTTTATAATATTTTCTTTCTCCTGGCTGCATGCTTTTATGTAAACTTTATTCTAATTTTATTATTGCTGTGTTATTCTGTTTACTGTTAACTTGCAAGTATACTGACCGCTGCTGTACTGGCATCAAATTCCTTGCATGACTAACCATAAAATATCTGATTTGATCTGGTTATCACCTTTAAAGTCCTTCACAACATAGGCACTGACTATATGAGGGATTGCTTATCTCCAATTATTTCTGCTTCTGAGACTCATTCATCAAACAGTGTCACCCTGTGGGACCCAGAATACCTTCTCATGGATATACTGTAGTAATAGAATACAATATTTTGAGGTCTCCCAGCCCTTGGAATAGAGTGGTTGTAGAACCCTTTCAGTTTAGTTTAGTTTTGCCTATTTTAAAATTGTGTGTTGATTCTTCTGTTTGGCTGGATTCTTTATATATGTATTGCATTTCTTTTATTTGTAAGCTGCCCTGAGTCACTGAGCAATTAGGCAGTTCAGAATAGGATTAAATAAATAAACATAAAATTTGTTCTTATGAGGCTGAATTGGGGATAATTAGCAAAGAAACCTTATTGTTTCAATGAATAACTTAGTGACGATATTAACCAATATATAATTCTTTGGGGGGGATAACTAAGGATTTTTGGGTATAGTTAATATGCTGTAGCAGCACAGTATATTTTGTATATGTCTATGTTGCTTCTACATTTGGAAAACTGCATAGACTGACATATAACAAGGAAGGAAATATGAAGAATATAATCAAACTGATCAAAGCAGATTTTCAGGACAAGAATTTGAATGTCTTCATTTTAAAAATATTGAAGTAACAGAAGAAAAAATAAAGTGTGTTGGTTGCAACAAGTTGGGTGGTAGATAAATTTAATAAAATAAATAAATACATGTCTGTCTTATAACATTAATGGTTATGTGATAAAATCTATCTAAAGTGGAGACAAGAAAGAAAATATTTATACAGTTATGGAATTTTCTGGCAAAGGAATGTGATGATGGCTTAAATGGCTTCATTTAAACAACTTTGAGGATGTCTGTTAAGTGCATCAAAATAAAAATCTAAAGTTTAGAGGTCATATGCAGCCAAGCCAATAAACAAGAACTACGTAGATGAAAAAGAATACTGTTATGTTCATAAGAGCTATGGTTTTCTCTAAGGACTTGGTTGGCCACAATGAAAAACATTATATCCAATTACTTTGGACTGCCTTTATATTCATTTTAGCCTTATCCAGAAACATGACCTTTGAAATATTAGACAAACTTCACTGCTTGCAATACACAAGGCAACATGGCAATTGAAGCACATTTAAAGTATAGCAGTTTGGTAAAAGTGAACAGGATGACCTGGAATATCTAACTCTGATGTGCTGAACCTAGCTTGCTCTTGCTCATGAGAGTTGATTGCTAAAGTTTTTGAATTGTTGTGAATCATTTACAGCAGAGGTGAGTCTCAATACCTTGTGCACCAATCAACTGTTCCTCAGCTCATGCTGCAGCAGAGTGGCAGCAATAAATCCTGAGAGCTGGTTCTTAACTATCAGAAATATAAATTGGAAGAGCTGATCCTACGTTCTCTTGATTTTGTTACTTAAAGCAAGGGATTTGGTTTAATGCTACTTGGGATAATAAATAACAATTGTCCTCCTATTATAAAGTCTGAAATATTTTTCTGCCTCCATATTCAGTATACTAGCTTCAGGAGTCACCATGAGTAAATTTTTGCACAATGTAAGAGTGCCTTTAATGGGAATAGGGGTGAGATGTAACCATCTTTTTGTGTGATAGCTTAAGACCAGTAAATGAAATAGTAGAGGTCTTCTTGCTTGGTGCCATAACAGACTATATATCCTTGGTGCCTGTGTATGCTCCACAATGACAAAGTATAGTTGCTATGCTTTGGAAGGAACACACCTAAATTATGCTGAAAAGCAAGCTAGAAAATGTACTGACATTAAACTGTACTAATTTAACATGCATTAAATATTAAAACATTTATCTATTCATTTTCATAGAATTTTAACAACTAAATGTTACTGCGTGAAAAGTTCAGAGGCAAATAGTCTCAAAGAGAAGAATCTCTCTGTGATATATACCAATTTTTCTTTTAAAATAACACAACAGTAAATGTTGTGATAAGAATGTTTATTTCACAGTAAAGTTATAACATTAATACAGAATATCAAATTTTGGACTAAATAATAAAATTCGTCACTTTTCTCTCTAATCACTAATTTTTGCTATGCTCTAAAATCTCAAATACGTTAACCAAGAATGTTTTACTATTGTCTTTTATTTTACACCCTTACATATTCCAGTAAGGCACTTGAATATTTTTATGTTTTTTTACCATTTATTTACCATTTATTTTATCTTTATATTCATATATGAGATCTGAAATGCCTTGCTTAGCATATTTCCTAGACATTGATAAACATTGGGTGATTTTTCATAGTAGTGTTAATTTTTATGTTTTAGCAATATTTCTTTTTTTCCCTTTTCCCCCCTCCATTTTGGTTAACCTGGCAGTCATTCTTAATAGCTGGATAACCTTGAAAGTTTCTTTCAGTGCATTTCTAATGAGTTTTTATTATATTTATTCCATTAAGCTCTTCAGTAGCATACAAAAGATATTTCTAATGCTACAATAGAAAGTAATTTCAGCTACCCTACATCTGTGTGGTAACTATCCCAAAATGTGCTTGTGATTGAAGGAGGCAGGATAAAAAATCTGAACCACAGTTTTCTATAAGATTGGATTTGCAAGACATGTCACAGAGGACAACACAATGTCATCAACAGAACTGACTAATATCAGTTTTTTTGCTAAATACACACATACTACTTGTGAGAGATGCATCTGAAAAAAGAGTTTATGGTTGTAATAAAAAAGTAAAAATTTTCCCCTTCCACTTGTGTCCAGCTTTAGGGAGTGGTGTTCATCTCTTTCATAGCTGAAGAGCCAGCATTGTCCAAAGATGCTTCTGTGGTCATGTGGCCAATGAGGCACAAGGAATGCTGTTACCTTCCACCAATTTAGGCAGGACTTATTCATCTCCTTGCATTTTGTATGCTTTCGAACTGCTGGGTTGGCAGGAGCTGGGACAAAAAATGGGAGTTCATCCCATTATGCTGCACCTGAATCTCAAACCCAGGTTGCTGACCTTCTGACTCACATGCCTAGCATCTTAACCGCTAGAACACTGTGTCCCAGGGCTGTAATATGTATATGCAAAAGAATAATTACAGAGAAAGTTACATGAAATATTTAAATTATTTTAGGGAATTAATATTAAGGAAAATTATGTAAAAACTCCTTATGTTAAGAACATTGTCAATGAGAACATATATTTTTTAAATTAATTATTAAAAAAATATTTGTAAAAAAGAAGAACCAGTGGTAATTGTTTCTAAGGAACTTTTTTGTTCTTGGACATGTCTGTTAATTTCTATCAGAGACATACTAAAACAACTACATACAACATTTCTGGGTTAGATAATCCTAGCACCTGGGAGATTCTTTTATTATCAGGAAATGTTTGATCTTATAGCAGACTTTTTTTGCTATATGGATATAAAAAGAAGAAAAGCTTTCCTGACTTGTATCTATTTTTTCCTTCTATCATAATTTTTTTTCTGCAGGGTTGAATAGTTCCCATAAAACTGCAGTATTAAAATTGTGTAATATTTCCCATAAAGTTGCAGTAATAGTATTTTGGGGCTGCTTAGGAAAGGGAAATGAAGAAAAATTGGCTTAATCTATCCAATGGCTTTCCATCAATGAACTACAAACTCTGAATCAAGTGCATTTCAGGTTCTTAATTCTAGTTAATGACTGGAATTTTGCCAAGATTTTGGGTCCAAGTCTATAGCACATTGGAAGAAAAAAGTTTAAATGTACCTCCCTTGCCCAGTCTTGGGAAACGGAGCCATGGAATTTATACCCTTCAGTGGGTATAAAGTAGCACTAAGACGGCAACTAGTATGGGTAAATATATTTTCCCACACAAGTTGCTGTCTCAATGACAATAGTTACTTTAAAATACTCTACCCTATGAGGCTGCATATCTATTTTGTACTTCACATTTCTCCTTGAGATCAATTCATACATTGACCTAAGTCATCTGCTTTTCAGATATCCTCTTTGTTTCTTCACATTTCAAGGATTTTTGAAAACAAATGCTAATTTCTTAACATTTTTATTATGAGAATTTCTATCTCCAGTTGTTTGTTTTAACTAAATACTTCTTTTGAAAAGAGAGACCGTGTTTAAGTTTCTGCTGCCATGTCTTTTTGAAAGAAGATTGCTGATACAAATTTTTATCCTGCTCCCTGGATATATGTTCTTACACGGGTAAAACTACTACTTTCATTTTATTGATAAGTTCATCAGATATGTTAGCAATATGGTTAGGAGCTAAGGTTAAAAGCTTGTCATACTTCTTTGGGAATTTGATACAAGATTCATAACACGATTGAAGTACATCAAATCCAGGAACCATGTCACTGGAGGTTTTCAACAAAAATTTGGGCAACCATTCATCCAGGATAGTATAGGGATTCCTCGGGTAGGAGACTGGAATGGAAAATCTCCAAGTCCCTTCCAGCCCTCTGATATGATTCTATGATTTAAACATTTTTTTTTTTAAGATTTCAGACAGGAGTGGATGCAGAGTATGGAGCTTCTGCTATCTCCCTGATTAAATGTGTGGAGTCCTTTTTTCCCCTTTGTTTTACCCCTGGGATTGGCTGTTTGGTGACCGGGAGCAGTGGTGCAACCTTGGGAGGCCTCTGGAGCATCTGGGCAGTTGAACAGTGGCTGCAATGGCAGAGTTGTGGCCAGGATCAGCTGTCTGGTGGCTGAGAACAGTGGCACAGTGCTGTTGGAGGCCTCAGGAGCAGCAGCAGCATGGTGGCAGCGATGGCAGAGTTGTTTGGTGGCCAGGATCAGCTGTTTGGTGGCCAGGAACAGCAGCGTGGTACTGTTGGAGGGCTCAAGAGCATTGGGAGCAGCACACATGGCAGCAGGAACGGTGGCTGTGGTGACAGCAGCAATGGTGGCTGACAGCAGCAATGGAGGCTGGGAATTTAGCTGGCTGTTGGCCGAGACCTCTGGGAGCACCAAGAACAGTGGTGTGGCAGCAGTGATGATGGCTTTAGTATCAGTGATGATGGAGGCTGAAATCAGCTGTCTGGTGGCTGAGGCCTCCAGGAGTGGCCAGGAGCAGTGGTCTGGTGAACACAAGAGGTTATTATGGCCACCAGAGAGTAGAGAGGAGATATCAGTTGGCCAAGCTGGGGAGAACTGTAGGCCAGTCTGGTTGATGCAGGCTCCAGGGTGAGAACTGGGACCTGCCTGTGTGTTTGTGGTTATGGGTGGAGCTCTTCACCCATGGTGAGAGATGGATGGAGGGATTGTGAATTTGCGCTCCTCTAGCTAGCTGTGAGAGGGCTTGGTGTGGAGGAGTGAGCATTTTATGTGGGGAGGGAGGAGTGGGAGCCCTGTAAGGCACTGAGAGCATACGCTATAGTGCTGGGGCCTTCTTCTGGCCTTCCTATTGGTTGGTTGCATGTGTGATTGTGTGTGATTGTTGGGGGATGGCAGAAAATATGACTGAACATGGCTTGGAGAGGGGGGATGTTGGGGTAGGAGGAGCAACATCACCCCAGGGGTTTTTGGCAGGAGATCATATTCAGGTGGTGATGGGCATGGGGAGCTATGGCAACCAGAGGGCAGGCTGTTGCAGGGGAAGGAACCTCTGATGTTTAATATTGGTCACATATTCTAGTCCTCTGTGCTCACACCCAGCACCTGGACAGCATGTCCTTGGAGGCCCTAGGGTCTGATGGCTGCTGGTGAATATATGGTTGGTCAATAATAAAGACTGACCAGGCATGCATTACTGAGATCTGGATGGCTCTTGAGGGAGGTTGCCCTCCCAGAGATGTGTCCAGCTGGGTTTAAGGTTTGGTACCAGCTGAGACCCAGGGCAGGGGAGGTGGAGTGTCTGATTATAAGACCCTGTTCTTGAAGCTTGGCTCTCAGGATCAACTGGGGCTGTTGCTACTGTACCAGTGTCCCTGCTGCATAGCATCCTCCCTACTGGAGCTGGTTGAGGCCATTTCAGGGTTGGTGGTAGATTTCCCCAAGCTATTGGTTCTGGGGGATTTCAGTTTGCTATCTCTGAATTTGTGCTCAGGATTAGCTCAGGAGATCTTGGCCTCCATGATGGCCATGAGCCTATCCCAGATTATTTTGGGACCGACTCAAGACAGTGGCAATACTCTACTCCGGATATGATTTTCTTGTTGGAGCAATAGCTGTGTGACCTGTTCGGAGAACTTTCAACATCCCTCTTGTCATGGTCAGATGTCTTTGAGACTCCCTTATGCCCTCTTCCTCTGGAGGGAGGATGGACCTATTCAGTCCACCCTCAACAACTGATGGTCTCAGATGGGTCTCAAAGGGAGCTGGAGGATGTCCCAGGGTATTGCTTCATGGTTACATCCTTGAATCAAAGGTTACATCCTGGAATCAAAGGGCAGCCGAGGCTAGGGATAGGATTGCGCCTATACAGTATCTCTCTACATGCAATACTCTCTGTGATTCATGGAAGAGTTTTGGGTGTTGAAGAGGGTGAAGAGATGCCTGAAGTGCCACTGGCAAAAGATTAGGGAAAATATTACTGAACATGAATTGGAGCTGCTATCAAGACTGACTTGTGGCAATGTGGACGGCAAAACATAATTATTTCTCTGCCCTTATTAAATCTGCAGAGTGTCGTACTTTGGCCCTATTTAGAGTCATCTGAGCCCTTCTTGGAAGGGGGGATTTGGGAAATCTTCTACAGGTCTGTGCAGAGGAATTTTCTGAATACCTGGTAGATAAAGCATCTTGATTGAATTCCATGTGGAAGCCATGCTTGACACAGGTCCACATGAGATGCCTAAGGAGGAGTCTTTCCCTGTTATCTAGGAAAAATTCAATGCTGTTGCTCCTGAGGAAGTGGACAGGGTCCTTGATGCTGTAAGTGCAACCACTTGTCAATTAGATCTGGATCCCTCCTGGTTGGTGAAAGCTGCCAGGACGGTAAGAAGTGTGTAATACATAATAAATAATACATACATACATATATAAATAATACATACATAATAAATTCTTCAGTGTGAAAGGAGATATTTCTGGGACCTTTTAAGGAGGCCCTGCTCCATCCCAAATAAAAAAAATTCAATGGACTCCACTTGTCTGGACAATTATTGTCCAGTCTCCCACCTGCCCTTTTTAGGGAAGGTGGTTGAAAAGATGGTTGCATGGCAGCTACAGAGGAGCTTAGAGGAAATTCATTATCTGGACCATTTTCAGTCTGGGTTCAGGCCTGGTTATGGAATGGAAACAGCATTGGTCACACTTGCTGATGACCTTTAGTGAGAGCAGGATGGTGTACTGCATCATTCTGACTCTCCTTGACCTCTTGGTGGCTTTCAGTAACATCAACCATGATAATCCTTTTAGGTTGGCTATGGGAACTGGGGCTGGGTGGTACAGTTTTGCACTGGTTTGGCTCCTTCAGGGCCAGTCCAATCAGTGTTAATAAAGAAAGAGAGGTTCAATCCACAACTGCTACTTTGGGGTGTGCTGCAGGGCTCAGTATTTTCTCTCTCCTTTTTAACATCTACATGAAATTGCTGGGTGAGATCATCTGTCACCATGGGATGAGGTATCATCAGTATGTTGATGATACTCAGACTTACATCTCCATCCTGGGTGATCCAAGTGATGCTGTCACAGCCCTGACTCAGTGTCTGGAGGCTGCTTGGGTCTGGATGGGGGGCAACAGGCTTCAATTGAACCCTGGTAAGACTCGGTGTTTGGGGATTCTGGTTCTTGGATTTTACCATCTTTAATTCTAGATGGGGTATCGTAACTTGGGGGTCCTTCTGGACTTGCAACTCCTGCTCAACACAAACAAACTTTGTTTTGTTCTCCAGTTACACTCTTTCTTAAACCAGGACTCCCTTCATCATTCATGCCCTCATCATCTCTGTGTTGGATTATGCAATGTGCTCTACATGGGGCTACCCTTGAAGAGCATCCAGGAATTGCAACTGGTGCAGTATACAGCTGTGCGGATGATTTTGGGTGCTAGTAGAGCGGCCCATGTGACATCTTTGTTCCACAAACTGCACTGGTTGCCAGTCTGCTTCCAGGTGCAATTCAAGGTGTTGGTTTTAACTTATAAAGCCCTTCATGGCATGGGACTAGGTTACCTGAAGAACCGCGTCACCCCAATGGTGAGTTTCCGTCCCATCAGATCTGGCAGAAGAGACCTCCTCTGGATCCCATCAGCCAAGGAATTTAGGCTGGCAGAATCAAGGAGAAGAGCCTTTTCTGCTGTGGCTCTTGCCCTCTGGAACATCTTGGCCCCGGAGGTGAGATCTGCCCCCTCCCTTATGTCCTTCCATAAGGGCCTTAAGACCTGGTCCTATCAACTGGCATGGGGCTCGACTGGGGACTCATCATCTTGGAGGTGGTTAGTAGATTGATAGTCACCTCCGTTCCCCTTACATATGTTTTTATATTTTTTAGCTCCTTCCTCCCTGTTTGGCTGGGGTTTGTTTTGTTTTATGGAATTTTATTCTTTTATAGTTTTATTGTAAGCCACCAAGAGTCTTTTAATTTCGGCGGCTTATAAATCCAATAAATAAATAAATACATACATACATACATACCATATACTCTGGTTTTGTAATACAGGTTTTACTTATAATTTTCAAAGCAAAGCATAAAGGAATAAGCAAACATACAGATCTTTTAACAAGTTGGATATCCAACAGCACCACGCTTTGAATTCCCAGTTGGACAGGCTGAGATCTACATGAGGATTGATTTCACTTATTTTTCACTGTTTTTCTTAATCTGTGTTACAGCTCTGTTGTTCCCTTCTCTTCAGAGTAGCTTCTCTTAGCCCATTCAGCCATGGTTTGACTCTCACAATACACTAAGCCACATGCTCAGAACTTGAAATATATTTCCCAATATATATTTGTTTCTTTGTGGACATCAAAGTTACCAGATCATCTAATTTTATGTTTTTAAAATTATTTTTAAAAATGAGAAAATAGGATACTAGAGAGCAAAATTCCAACCTAGACAAGATCTTTATTTTCAATGCTTCCCAGCCTTGCCTCAACACCAACAAAATTCTTAGAATACTGTAAAAAATGGTGTATGGCTACAGTTGAGTGTTTTATTTGGAAGAACACTCATCAGTCCCTGCACAAACAGAGAAAAATATAATAAGATGGTAAGATAATAAGCATCCTGAATGTTTAGTGAGGATGTTGTTTTCTGCTATCCATTTTCCTAGGAAAACATAACAGTCTTCCAGATGTGCCCATTCTCCTCAAAATATTGTGAAATCTAGCTGCAACCATAGGCTGTAACCATATTTATTTATTTGTTGGATTTATATGCCGCCGAAATAAAATGACTCTCGGCAGCTTACAATAAACCAATAATAAAACCAATATAGTCCTTTAAAAACCTATAAAAACAAAAAACCCAACCAGACCAAGAGAGGAGGAGCTAGAAAGATGATATAAATGTACACATGGGGGAATGGAGGTGACTACTAAGCTACCAATCACCTCCACAATGATGAATCCCCATTAGAACCTGAGGCCAGTTGGCAGAGCCAGGTCTTTAGGCTCTTTCGGAAGGCTATTAGGGTGGGGGCAGACCTCACTTCTGGGGACATGATGTTCCATAGGGCAGGAGCCACGGCAGAAAAGGCTCAGCCAAGGAAATCTTTTCTGCCGATTCTGGGGGGACAGGAACTCCCCACTGAGGGGGCACGATTCCTCAGATAACCTGATCCCATGCCATATTAAAAGTGTTCAAACAATACAGTCAAGTAACATCAAATAAACAGTAGTAGAGCTTAGTTAGGTAGAGCTAATAGATCCAATAGATCCGGCGTGAAAAAATTCGGATCACCAATAGATGACAGTAATAGGGAAGGAGGATGTCCTTTAATTCTCCCTTGCTTGGAGAAAAAGGCTACATGGAATTTTGCAACCCAGATTTGCTATTAGCGCAGTAACATTCTCTAAAGTGAGAGAAGAGAGACAAAATTCTTCAGATTCTTCCTCCTAACATCCCAAAGCAACTGCTGTGTGGAGATCTTCTCATGATTGGGTAGGTCTCAAAAAAAACAAACCCTATGACATTTATTTACAAATGCAGGTGAAGCTGATTGCTGCTTTGAATTCCTTTAGAGGACAAAAGTTCAACAGTGGGCATCAGAAACCACAATGAAGAACTTGAGCATTATGTTTACAAGCAATCTACCTTTAGAAACAATAGGGGAAAAGCCATTGGACCTCAAAACTTACATGCTGAGGCATCCCTGATCTCCTCAACATGACGCCATTCAGTTGGGTCAAGTTACAACTTGTGTCACACATAATAAGCAGAGCAGAACATTTGGAAATTATTTCAGACTGCTCATAAGAAGGATGATCTCCTCAATCCAAAAATAGCATTCTTTGAAGAATATTACAGAGAGACTATGGAAGACTGGGTGGATTTTCATGAAACTGAACAGAGAATATAGATCCATCCTTAGTATTGTCTGCCATCTAGAGGATTTGTTTTTCCTGCTCATGAGATCTTTGATATTGGGCTGAAAAGTTATACAGAGATACCTTACAATGACATCACAATGCAGAAAGCTTTTTTCATCCTCACAATCCCACACATTAAAACATGTATCTTTATCACAATACACAACCTGGTTCACTCTTGGAAAAGGAACATTATCCTGTTTGTTAATTCATTCCATAAACATTTAATCTGGTCTTCCCAGACCGGTTGTTCTCCATCATTCTATGGCAAATATAATATCTCCCTGATGGTATCTTGCTCAAGATACATGCTCCAATAGGGTGGTTGGATCCCTTCCCGGAAACAATGCCATCTGATGGGACCCCAAGAAATACCTGTTCTGTGGTGGCATCTGCTGCCTGCAATGATTGCTCTCCTGAGTTCTGCTTGGTTGACCTTGTTGGTCTTCAGAAAGGAGTAAAAATGGCTTTTCCCTCAGGTGCTGGGGACAGGATGATTGGAGTTCCTGTCTGTAGAGGGCTATTAACATAAATTTATTTCACAAGGTAACAGATATTCACAAAAAGTATACACACTGGATGGATGTCAACAAAGTTTAAAAACAGGCATCTGGACTGGATTTTTCTCAAGTAGAAGACGTTTCACCTTTAATCCAAAAGGCTT
>JANHZU010003377.1:65006-76965 GCA_032468055.1 Acrochordus granulatus
ATGGTCTGATTTTCCTATAGGTACAGAAATAACAGATAGGTATGCATTTTTTTATTGTGGTGTAGCAATTGTCTAGTATATTCTTGTCTCTAGTGGGGCAGCAGACATGCTGTTTATATCTAGGCAGTTCATGGGTGAGATTTGCTCTGTTGAAATCTCCTAAGATTATAACTAAAGAATCTGGGTATTTCTGTTCTGCGTGAGTTATAAAATCAGTTAAATCTTGGAGCTCTGTCAATAAAAGCCTGTGGGTAATGTAAACACCAATGAGAATGTAATAGCTAAATTCACTCGGTGCATTAAAACCGAGTTTTAAAAGTTCTGCATTTTATTGACAGTATTTCTAAGTCCATATTACAGATTTTTTCTGGCACAGCATTGTCTCACTTCATTGCTCATTAAGATAGAAGTAGATGCCACCTCCCCTTTTTTCCAGGTATCTCAGTCATATGGTCTGCTCTATAAATCAGGAAATTTGGTATGTGTATTGCTGAGTTCAAAACCATTTCATTTAGCCAGGTTTCTGTGAACCTGGGGCTGCAAAATTAGAAATTTATTTGCCTAAAGAGAAGTAGTTCATCAACTTTGTAACCATAGAGTTAAGATTTGTCATATGTACTTCTGGGAGAGATTCACAGAATCCTCTTCTCAGTTTGACTAATGAACCCCTGTCCTTCCTCTCCTCTTTGATCTCTTTGTTTTCATTATTTTGTCACAGATGCCTGGGATAATCTCGCCATTCTTCTCCCCTTTTCTCCTCTTCCTGTGATTGTTGCATACCTGTTCACTCTTTTCCTTTTGTCTCTGTTAATTCTTTTGTTTGTTCATGTTCACACTCAGCATGCTGTTCTCTCATTTCCTGTAGTTGCTGCAATGGGGTGGCATTTTCAGGATTTCTACATATTCTTTCACTTCACCTTTGAAAACTGGCGGATCAAGAATGAAAATACTCTTAGGTAGCCTTTTAATGTCCAGAAATTCTTTTCTTATGTACATATAATCCTCATAAACTTGCAAAATAAAATAGGAGTTGTGGGAGCTTTTACTGAGGCTGCCTTTCATGGTGCCATCTTGAGGTCAATTACCTGTTTTTTTTTAATGACTGCATGGTGATATTAACAACCAGTGGGCAACACTGAGATATTCAATTTTTATTACTTGACATGTAATATCTTATTTTAGGATGAGAAATGACCCATTTAGGGCTAAACCAGGATCCTCATAAATTCTGGCCCACATAGTTGAAGAGTCCCCTAACAAGGTTTTAAATTTTAAATAGAAATGATTCTCTCCACAGTCTCATCTTTATTTCCACACTGATAAATTAGTTAAATGGAAGGAAATTAGGACAGTCGTATTATCTATTGCTACTACTTTGTAAGAATTGATAGGGAAAGCAGTTGAGGTTTAAAAAGCAAAAATAATTAATTTCTTGATGGGAAAGATATTAATATTTTCCTGCATATTCCTTTTTGAATAGAAGAAACAATCAGGTTTCTGCTGAGGAGCATGAAATTGATTTTGAGCAAGAATTCCTCAATTCTGGAAATAGCAGTGAGTTAGGGGTTGTTTACAATCTGGGGTTTGGTTGTCAATGAAAAGCATCTTCTTTATATATCCATGAGAATAAACAATTTAATATCACCAAAATATATGGCTAAGTAGTAAAAGTTATATATAATTATTGTTACATATTCCATGGAAACGTGTTAAAAGCATCATCTTCACTTGATTCCAAAATATTACTTGAAAAATTTTTGTTGCCTGTTATTCCTTATGATTCAATGTTCTAGATGATCTTTTATATCAAGAAACAAAAACAAAACAAAAAACTAGAGATGTTTTAAAGGTTTCTTAAAGCTGGAGTTTAGTATTGTTATTTGGTAGGCAATTATATTTTTAAACACAATACAAGATAGCATCTCTGTTTTTTCTTTGTATGTGAAAAAGAAGGAGAGAGAGGGAAATTGGAAGAGAACATACTTTATGTGCTAGAGGAAGGATTGTATATAAAATGTAATACATAAATTAGTTTATATTATATTAGTTTATATTTATATTAGTTTATCCCCTTTGGACCCAGCTTGGGTTTTTGCTGTTAACTTGGAGAGTTAACATCTCTGACATGGCAATGAGTCCCAAGTACTGCAGCTGATAATACTCCAGAAAAAAATTTCCTTTAGCAGTTCATCAACTGAATATTATTACTAAGAAATAACTCTAAAAAATATAATTATCTTGAAATTACATTATGTATTGCTGTGACTAGAATATTTCTTCCCAACAACTATTATGAATCATTTATCTATAAATGAATTAAATCAAAACTCAGAAGGACTTGTTCAGGAAGCTTCTCTGAAAACCAAAAATGTCATACATGTAATATTTTTGTTTGTTTATTTATTATAGTCTGAATTCAGGAAAAAGTTCTTTATCTTGTAAAAAATGTAGTTGAGTTAGAAAAAACTGCCCCACTGTTAAGTCATTGAAACAAAAGAACTGACAAATGAGAACAGTATAGAAAAAGCATTGTTGGTCCAGCAATATAAAAATCTGTATAAATAATATTCTAGAAAAATAAAGAAAGGATGATAGAACCCTTTTTCATTTATATTTTCTGTATGTTGTTTCATTTTTTTTAGTTTAACATATTTTTCTTGATTTGTGTTATAGTGTTTTGTGCTGTGTTTTTGCCAAGGCTCTTTGGAAGCACCATGTTGGTTGAGTTCTCATCTAATTTTTAATTCAGATACCTGTAAATTTGCCTCACTCTCCATTCTGACTTAATTGCCAAAATGAAAATAGAAAATTTACCTTAATTACTTTATGCTGCTTGATTAAACTTGAATAGGTATCTGACATTTTTCAACAGGACCCAGCATAATCCTAAGTGTGCTTGCTTAGAAAAAGTCATATTATGTTCAGTGATGCATATTTCCATGTTCGCATCCATAACTGTATGTCTAATTATATGACCATAAAATAATGATCTGTGAGTACTTCTATTTTTTAAAATAATTTTTATTAACACCTTTAAGCAAGTAGATAAAAACTAAGATGAACTACTAAGTAGTGAGCAGAGAAAAGGAAATCACAGAAAAAGCAAAGAATATAAGGAAAAAACTTAAAAATAAAGAAAAGAGTATAAGGAAATTGCTTCTGATATTCTTCACAGCAGTTAAAGTACAAATATGATTTAACCTCTCTCTCTCTCTCAAGTTACATCAAGCTTTCTACTGTGTAACCTGTCCTGTCTGATATCAAAACAAAATCATAAGAAGCTTCCAGTCAACAATAAATGTAGATAATGTTTTTTCTCTAATCAAAGAATTAAATTTATCCATTTCAGCAAAATCTGTCAACTAACCAAATCCCTATAGTAGGTACTGTCAAATATTTCCATCTCTGTACATATAATAATCTCACTGCTATGATCATATATTGAAATAATCTTCCATGGGTTTTTTCAAACTATCTGTCCATTAATCCTAAAGGGAAAATTGGCATCAATTCAATATTAATCTTTAAAGTCTCTGTATAAAAGTATGCATTTGGATCCAATTTTTAGCTTTTTTAAATGTCCACCAAGCATGACTAAAATGTTCCTTTATGTTTTTCACATTTTAAGCATACGTTTGAAGTGCTTTTGTATGTTGTAAATAATTCTTCTGGCATCATGTACCGAAGATGCATTATTTTGTAAAAATTCTCTTTGACATATAATACAATGTAAATTACAACCCTTTTAACCAAAAACCAATATTTTCCCATTCCACCTGTACATTATAACCATAATTCTTTGCTCACTTTACCATATGTTTTTAAACGATTCTTCCGCTATTTCAAATGTCAACAAAGATTGGATATCGTAGCAATTGCATGTTCATCGTCAGTATTTCAAATTCTGACTTACTTGGTCCAAATGATATACCTTTTTATCTACTTTAAATCTTTCAGATAAATGGGAAAACAATTGACAATTATATCCTTTTTGCTATTAATAGTTCTCATGATTTGATTTTAAATTCATTTTTTTACTTTTACACCATCATCAAATGCACAAAGTAGATAGAAAAGGTCTTCCCTTTCCCAGATGTCTGATTATACACATATATTATACACAAGCTCCTCTTCCCAATATTCTGTTCAGTGCTGAACATATATGGACAAATTGAGAGTTTGAAAGATGTTATTGGTGAGTTTCGTAACATAGTTCTCCATCTCTTACACCATATTTTAGATCTACAATTGGAACACAGATTTTTTAAACTGTCCACATCAATTTCTAAATATTGGCCTGAAAAACCTTTGGTTTACATGGGTGTAGCAAAGGTTTTCTTAGGTGCTATCTAATCATATACAGTGTAAGATGAGGAAATACGCTAATGATAGAAAATTGCAGCTTTTATTTTGTTTGAAATATGATTATTTCTAACTATATACTTAGATTCTATGTAGATAATACACTCTTTAACCTTTTTATTGTTTATCACTTCAAAACTTAATGAAAGGCCAATATGTACAAAATGTTCTAATGAACTGAAACTGAATCATTTAATAGGCCTGTTCAGACCTTTGAGAGGAAGAATCTCTTCAATGATGTAACTACCCAACTGAAACTGCTATAAACTAGAATATTTCTTATCATCTATTCTGCATCTTAAAATATTAATATTCATTCCAGATAAATTTTTCTTTATATCACTAAAAGCTATTGCAGCCATTATTTAACATTTGTTATTGTTTGTTTTTTCTTTTTAAGTTTCTGCAACATACTTGTCATTTTATAATATGTTTTTAATGTTGTTGTTCTCTCCTTTGTAAAAATAATTAACCATGTTTGCCAATTCAGATCAGGATTCATTATTACATTTCAGTAGAATGACTCAATACAACTAAAAGTGAAAGTGTTTGTTTTATCCAGTTGCTATTTGCTTCTTCATCATAATTAATATGAAGTAATAGGTACACTTATCATTTGCATTCACTGGAAAATAATTGAGTCTCTTTTTAAAAACTGAGTTTATACAACAAATGTAGTATGAGGGGAATTTTTAATTAGTTTTATTTTATATTATATTATGTATACTTGTTTCTCAATGGACTATTTTACAACAAAATATCATAGAGTTCCAATAAATCAGCAAACTACAATATATTGTTAAAGAAATTGTTTTTCTGAAAACTGAATACAATTTGTTTAAGAAATTGTGTTAAATATTGTGTGTTGTACAATATGTGCACAAAATTAGTTATTTGGCTTTTTTAAAAAATCAGCCTAGTTCAAGAAAAAAATAGCATTAATAAGTTTTTAGTTATTACCTTGTGTTGTCTTGTCATATAAAGTCTAGTAGTGACTCATTCCAGCAAATCTAAATAAGATAGAAATTATAGCTGTTGTAATTCTCAGAAAAACAGTCACACAGGGTGTAGGTTTTGAAAATGAAATATATTTAGATTGATTTAAATTAACTGTTTTCCTGTCAAGTACTAAAGTACTGACTGTTCACAGCAATAATATCACCAGAGGTAATAAGAAACATAAGGAATAGGTATTGTCAGGAAGCTTATCAAAAGAATATTTTTTTGTCTCCTTTCACCTTTTTCCCCTTCTTTCTTTTAAATTCTAAATATAAAGATGGAATTTATGTAATCTTTAAATACATAAAGTCTTTAAACTACTGGAACCAATCAATATAAATTGTACTCTCATATTTATATTTCATAATTGTTAATTTTCTGAAATGACTTTTTTTATAAGCTTTTGGAAAATTTTATAGGGTTTTGAGAATCTGATTCATGTGCTAGATTTTACATTAAATTGAAAACCACATGATTGATTACCAGGTGGATTAATTTTTTTGATATTTTTCCTGCTAATCAGTAGCTAGAGGATACAGCTTAGGATATTGACATATAAGACTTCTACCTGTTTAATGATATTTTTATATGAAAGAATTAAGTGTGAAGTTAGTATCCTTAAAAATACTAGTTTCAAATACATTTCCAAGAATGTTTCTAGGTTGGCTTACACTGTCTTCTGTATGGTTTCAAAATACTGAATAATTTCTGCAGAGTTTAGTAAATAAAAGGACATCTACTTTGAACTGATCATTTATTTTAATACATTAATTGTAATTGTGATTTTAATAATATTGCTTTTAATGTCAATTTTTATATTATATACAGTATACTGCTTTGTTGTCTTGCATAGGTAAGTAAAATAAATTTAGTTATAGAAATAAAATAAGCCTTTTCTACCAAAGTTCCTACTATTGCTACTTTGTTTGTTAAGTTTTTGCTATTTAGCTAGGTCCATTTTGAAATCAGTTGCTCTTCCATCCTCTGAAGAAGAAATGTAACAAAGAAGTTAGGAATTTCTTTAGAGTCCATGCAACACAGTTTTTCCCTATTACTGTATGTCTCTTTGAAAGATCTGCAGTTTGTTGTTAGAAAATATTTATCTTGTTTTAATAAATTGATGATCAGTAGTAGAAAAAGTGCTGCAACTTTTAATTCCTTCTTTATTTCCATTCAAATGGTCCACACGGTACCTCAAAATTCATTTCCTTAAATTTATATTAATATACCATATGACTTGTCTTTTCTTCCTCTGTCTTATGTTTAACATCTTGGGTGCTTTAATTTCTGGCTTGTAAACATGAGAATAATCTCACTATATTTTAATTATACATATGAAATCCTAATAACCTTCCTTTTAATAAGATCAAGCTTATCTCTCTTATTACTTATTCTCCGAAAATTAATATAGACAATGAAAATCATGAACTTTATTGAGTCAGTATTGATTTTTCATTCTGTGATTTAATAGGTCCCAGTTTAATTACTCTATGATGCAGAGTCAAAGCCATTGATGAAGTTCAACATGCTTTAAAGAAACACATTATCCTTTTTGCTGTGAGATGCCATATATTTCATGTTTGTAATTCAATATTCCAAATAATCTTATGCTGACATCATACCTGGCCATTTTTCTGCTGTATTATTCCTTCCCCTTTTCAGTCTTCCTCCATGGTCTAGAAAAATGGATGAGAATACTGCATGAGCACCCTGCAAGGCTAAGAGAGAAGGAGGCAAACAATCAGCAGATGGGGAAGTTGTTATTAGCTTATCAAATAAATGGCTGTTTATTCATTTATGCAAACAGCCCATGAAGAAGAAACTGAAAAAATAAACTCATTGAAAAAACAGGACTGCAGAGTTACTATCTCAGTTCTTAAGGCTCCGTACTCTAATTTCTGTAAACCGGTATGAATCTTTCTTTCCTGATCATGTTCTGCAATTAAGAATCTTGACAATTCCCTTCAACTTCCTTCATAGAGTTTCAAGGTCTGAGGTGATACATTGTAGTTCCTCTTGGCAATATCATTGGTCTCCACATGGATGAATAGGAAAAGATATTTTTTAGTGGGATTGATGAGTCTTGGCAGCTACATCATTACATCCCTGATCCACGTTCCCAGGAGACATATTATTCTATAACCAGACAATCAGGTGTATATTAGTTTCTGTTCATTTTAGCTACCACAATTCATCAATAGTTACAACAATTTTTTTTTCATCCTCTTGCAGGTTGTAATTTTATTGCCCACTGTTTTTCTCCCTAGGGCTCTTGTTTTGTGTTTAGCATAGATATTTGTTCCCACTCTAGAGATTCTTAAGTTGTTTCTTCTGTGAAACCTGAAAATGATTTCCAAATTCCTATGCTACAAACAATTGCTTATAGTTCAGTAATAAGGTAATTCTATCAACTGTAATGTTAAGAATATTTAGCATGTCTGCTAATATGGCCAAAGTAAGTGGTTTGTTTAATTTAGAATTATCACCAGCCATGATGCATGCCTGTATGTTGTCCTTTCAGTGCTCATTCACATGCATAGAGTTCCTTATTCAAGTCTGTGATTAGCGAATGACTGTCTCCAGAGTGTGTATGTGAAAATCGGCATATTTGCAAGATGACAGGCACATGACTACATCCAAGTCCCATCTCCTTTATAAGGACATACAATACACACATAAAAGAAGCAGAGCTTGGACTGAGGTGCTGTACCCTCAGTCTAACAGATTTTGACATTGCCCCCATAACATCATTTGGGCATCATTATGATAGTGAAGAGGATTATAATTCTTTTAGAAGGATTTTCTTTCTGTGAAAGACCAATTTCACCTAATATATTTACCCAATTTGCCACTCTTTGGCTGTGTTGAACCACAAATTAACAAATCACATTTTATCTTAAAGTAATAGACCAACCCAAAATATAGGGTAAAGCTATATTTTTGCATGTTTTGTAAATCCAAAAAATTAAGTTCATTATAGCATGGTTAAATTATTCATGGTTTAGCATATTGTGGGAAGTTGGCCTTTTTTCCACAAAAGTTACTTTTCTCTCTTTTTCTCTCTTCTAAACAGTTAAATAAGTTGTACATCTTTGGGGGGTTTTGGGGTTATGCTACCTTTTTTTATTTCAGTCCAGTCTACTTAATAGTTTAAATAATTTAATATAAATAAAAAACTGCTGGGAAAATCCCAGCCAGGCAGAGAGAAGGGGTAAACGTAGAGTTAGCCTTGAATCATTGCACAGCTGCAAGACACTCAGGACTGATTTCCTCTTAAAAGCTTATCCGTCTGTTCTCAAAGTGAAGGCAAGCAGTCTGGAGAGGTTCCTGCACTATAGGCAAAATATAATAAATAATCAATTTAAACCCAACACATGTGGATTTGGTTGCTTGGGCCTAGCAAAACCAAAGATTATTATTTCATTACCATTGCTGATTATGCTTGGATATTTCATAAAATTATTTCAGAATTGTGAAGTCCTTGGTGCTGTCTAAACTTGGTTTTCATCCAGATGTTTCATGACCCAATTGGTTAAATCTAGAAGAGAGTGATGATTTGGATGGTATGTTTATTTGAATTTATTAATTAAATGTTTAAGGATTGTTTTGATATGTGAGTTCTTATTTTCTTCAAAAACATTTTTGAACAAAGTGCATTAAAAGTATTCTTTCTAGAATTCTAGGTATGTAGCATTAAATAAGCTTTTGAGAAGATGATTTATGTATCCCTCCAAGAAAATTCAATTAAATCATAACTTTAATTAACTGTGCATGTTACCAGAAAGGAAAGTATCATATTGATTCCTTAATCAATAAGAAATCATTAAAATATTATTTTCTGAATTCAGCTTCTTAAGGAGCTTATTTCCTGCTGTGTAATATAATGCAAGATTTGCTGGAGAATGAGCAAAATAAAATGATTTAATAAGAATGAGAAAAATTAAATTCATTCAAAGGGGAAAAAAAGATAAACCTATTTTAGACTCTTAAAATCCATGCTCTACAACCTCTCATTTATTTCTTCAAGTGATAATTAGTTTTGAATTAAAGGCTATATTTTCATTTAAGCAAGGTGCCAGAAGTCGTGTAGCAAGTGACCTACATATTGTATATATTGTGCCAAGTCAAATAAAATAAGTTGCGAACTCATAAAATGGAGAACATAGATATAAAATAAACCAAATCATTTTGTTTAAAAAGAGCTTTAAGCTTAGATTTTCAAACAGCAAGCCTGAGGTTGAAAGATTCAAAACTAGACAGATTCCAAATATCCTTGTTTGGATGACATATAAAAAAGCAATAAAAATAACAAAATACAACATAAAATGCATAACAAAGCACATAAGAAGAAATAAAACAATATTGACAATACAATACAACATAAAAAGAAGAAAAAAGAAAAAAGTGGGGTTGAGGAAAAAGAAGGAAAAAAAGGGGGGTAAAGGTGGGGGACCCTCACTCCTATAACATTCCTGACCTAACTATGTTTGGATATCTTTCCACAACATACATGTTCCCCTCTTATGTTACATCAAGATTTCCTATGTATTATACTCTTACAACAATGTAAAATGTATTAAAGGTGTTTGTAGACTGGTATTAATTGCTCTTATAGTCCTTTTGGGGAGATATTGTCAGTAGTTCAACCAAAGGTTCTGCTGCTATACATATTGTTAACAGTCTGTTCTAGATTCCTTAATTTACTCAATGTTTCTTCTTGCTCACTGTGAGACAGTGCACCAAAAGAGTGAATCAGCTGGGTTTCTAGAGTTTCATCAGAAATCTTTCTCTCACCATGTGACTTTTGGTGATTATCAAGGCCAGATTTTCAAGGTGATCAGCAGTGGATACTTTAACATTCCTAGAGTCTAGAGGGTGATCTTCAGCTTGTTTAGAAAGGTGAAAGTGTGAGCAAATTTTATTATCCTGAAATATTATATATAGGGAATATTTAAATGTACTAAGAAAGAGTTTCATTTTGAGCAACATGCTAGGTATAGTAAAGCATTTAAAAATCAGCAAGTCTCTTTTGGTTTCCCTTTAGAGGGTAACTAGTTTGCTGCCTGTAGATCAACCAGGTGAGGTTGGCCACAGAGGAGTTGACTTAGGGATAAAACAATAGTTCTTTTTGTATCCCAATGCCCCCTGTTAATTCTATTAAGATATATATATATAGGGCAACCTGATTTGTTTGAAGGATCTGAGTATCCCCAATTTGCCTCTCTCTCTCCTCACCACACAGTAATTGAAGGACCTGTCTCCTCTTGCTGTTACAGTTGCCGTTTGAGTGATTTTTGTGGTTAAATGCAGCCTGCATATATCAATAAATGCAGATAATTTATCAGAATGTTTCTGTGTGAAAGCCTCACATGACTTTTTTAAGGAAGCCACATTTCTGTCTGTTGTTGTTAGATAGTCAAAGATAGAGATAGGTCTGTGCTGTTAAAAAGGCATTGTCTTGATATAAAGTCTATGGCACTCTCTTTTGTGGATTCATATCCTACCCCTTTCTAAAAGAAGCTAAAGTTAGTGGAGGGATGGCAGTAATCAGAAGAATGCATTGTAAAAGCATTTTCTTGATCCTCTTGGAGTAAGACAGAGAGATCTAAGAGTTGTTGTTCAACCTCTGTTTGCAAATCTCACTCTAAAACATGCTGTCAATTCATATAAGTATTATTAGGTGTACTTGCAGGTAAGCCAATAATTATCTTTGTAGCTAAATAGTTGGTAATTTTCTGGTGCTTTTAAGGCTTTGAAATTATAGTTGTTCCAGAATTCATTCTGTGTTGCTTCTTTCTTTTCCCCATTCTCTTTTCATTAAAAACAGTCAGTATAAAAATGAACTAAATATAACAAAATTGGAAGATCTACAGCCACATTTTCCTTTTATCTTTCATGAAATTCATAAAAGGTAAAAGGGCATGGTGGCGCAAGTGGTTAAGAGCTCAGCTTGCTGGCTGGAAGGCCGGCGGCCAGGGATCGCGACCCAGCATTGCTGCGCAGCAGGGCGAGCGCCTGCTGTTTCACCCCAGCTCCCGCCCACCTAGCAGTTCGAAAGCGCGCGAGCACGAGTAGATAGATAGGTACCGCCTCTCCATATAAATAAATAAAGGCAAAATAAAATAAGATAAAAATAAAAAAAAATGTTAAGAGAACACAGACATTGTGTGTGCACTTTTTGCCATCTTGGGTCCTCCCCTATCAAACTATAGATTATATAGTCTATATGTTAGATTAAATTATATGTTATAATACTGTATATTATTATAACATATATTATTATATGTTATAATAATATACATTATTCTTCATTTTTTACTCCTATTACACATTGCTAACATTTTAATGATTTCCAACCACATTTACACAATATTGCTTATACAGTGGAACCTCTGATTGCGAGACTAATCTGTTCCAGAAGACTGCTCTTAGTCCAAAATGTTTTTAAACCAAAAAGAGGTTTCCCATAGGAAACAATGGAAAGTCAGATGATCCATTCCACACACCCCAAAATATTCACCAAAAAATCATTTTCAATGGAATTTTATGTAGAAATGATTGTCCCTAATACTTGAAATAAGTAACAATGATTAACACA
>JANHZU010003378.1:0-11046 GCA_032468055.1 Acrochordus granulatus
TTTCCTCGTCTCGTGAGTCGCGGCTCGTCTAGCGGAATATTTCTTGATTAAATTTTTTGCTCGTCCTGCGAGTTTCTCGCCCTGCGAGTTACTCGTCTTGTGAGGCACCACTGTATATAGATTTACTTTTCCAGCTCTATAATACCGTTTTTGAGATTCAGGGCTGAAAATCTCACGTTGTAGTCTAGTTGTGTTGCTACGATGGATTTTGTCAAAGGCATTCTGATACTAGCAGGTTTTTTAAAATTATTCTTTTATAGTAATTCCCAACATAAACTTTAAAGATATAATCAGAATATAGGTGGATGGAGGAGACAGGAGGCATATTGAGATGTTAGCATTTGTCTATCAATCTTCAGGAGTCAAATCTGATTCACTATAACTCTATAGTGGTTTACACTGAATCAGATTTTCCTTTTTAAATTTATTTGCTCAGTTTTGAAATCTTTTCTTCTGCAGCAGCACAACAATTAAAAGGAGCAGAGTACAGAAAACATGAATTCATGCTGTCTAGAAATTATATATCTGCAAGGTGAAGAAAATGGTTAAACCAATTGTTAGGATTGAACATGGAGAAATTTATAAATCATGTATTCATGCTGGCTGTCCAGTAAGTTTTGAATTCAGTATTTTCTGGACTATCCAATCAATCTAAATAGGAACAAGAAGTTTCTAGCTATCTCAAACTAAGTACTAAAAATATTTAAGTAGTAAAACTGGAAGATACTGAATATTGTTCTTATGTATTTGATTGAATGTTTAGTAGGTTCAGAATTGGCTACATAATTAAAAATTGAAAAACAGTTGTAAAACTGTTCCAAGATGTTTCTTGATGAATCATCAACACCAACTGTAGAGGCTTATTTATAAGAATGGCTTTCCTTGAGCATTAGTTGGCTACAGGAACCTTAAATCATCATCTTTTAGTCTGAATTCTATAAAAATAACTTACCTGAGTTTGCTGTGTTTCCTCTTGCAAGAGCTGATGTGATAAGAAACACCACACACATCTGGGCCATGAAGTTTAGAAGATTTGAAGACTCTATGAACAGTTGCCTTAAAAAATGTCTTTGGAAAAGCTCTTTGTCCACAATAAGCTCTCTGGATTGTATTTGTTATGGTTCTGTTAATAACTGATAACAGCTAGAATAACAATCAATTTCAGTGGCTGGGTGATGTCTATATTAGACCAACTCAAAATGTTGGGCACACTTTTGAATTTTTCTTCAGACAAATGTTAAAAAAAAGGAATGAAATCCACTTTTTGAATTCTATCTCAGAATATTGCCCAAAAAAATCTATAGGAAGGATCCTGCAAATAATGCTTTATTATTTAAATTAATTTTGTGGTTTTTCTATAATTGTTTATACTACGTGTAAACTACTTTGGGAGGACTTTTATCCTAAAAATGAGGTTTAGATAATGGTTATATAAGTAACTTTGATCCTAGTAAAAGTATCGCTCAGCTATGTATTTTAGATTCCCTCCCCCCACATATAGATATAACAGCTTAAAATAATCACATTAACTTAATAATCAAAAGGAGTCAAAGATCAATCTCCTAGCTAGATATTTCTCAAAGACCTTTTGCACAAGGAAAAACAAAACAAACATATACACAAGATGTCTTAGAAAGTACATTTTGCAGAGAATGTTTATGTAGCAGTGATTAAAGAGTACTTAAAAGGAAACAGAAAAATCACTGTAAAGAAACTTATTCTTGAAGGCTGCAGAGTATAACCTGAATATCTAGAGAGCACTGTTTGTTTCCCTGTTGGGTGGCAACACTTGGCTTTGAACTTAAACAGGTATTATTCAGGTGTCCTATAACTGGAAGAAATATAGTGGAGAAATTTCTGGAGGAAAGAAAAGGAGCTAAGAGAAAAGAAGGCTTTCTGCCATAAATCAATACTATAATTAGACATTAGGCAAAAAGAAGAAAGAAAAATGACATTTTGCTTCTCCATTTATTATAAAATGTCTATATAACTCTCCAACCAAGTCATCATGACTTCTAAAAAGAACTAATTGAATCCCACACTGTCTTAAAACAGCCATTGCTTCCAAATCTGTAGGTGGAATAAAATTAACATTTGAAAACAGCAGGAATGCAGAAACACTATTTAGTTTATTAGTATAAATTATACAGCGCTCATTTTCTACGGAGAGCAATATGGGAAAACAATTATCCCAATAGCAGTATCCCAACTAAAGCTAAGGGGCCAAAGGAGTTAAGAGTGGGCTCTTTTGCAAAATTTACACTAACATATTTATCTGTTTGTTTGTTTTTAAACAAATACAAACTCTCACAATGTGTGGGGCTTCATCTTTGTCTCTATGGCAAGTTCTGATCAGGAACTGCAGCTTTTGTGAAGCATGAAGCTCTGAACGTTGGCCCTGCTCCCAGCGTCTCCTCACCTCTTCTGTTTCTGCTTTTGGAAGATTTAGTGGCAAGGTCTAAAGGGAGAAGGCCTTCACTTTGATCTCAAATAAATATGAGCAGATCTCCCTTTCAAGATAACGGAGAGGAATTTATAGGGACATTGTGAGCTGGCCCATCAACACTGCACTATGTTATACAGATCTGGAAATCCTGTTGGAATTTATTGTTCTTGCACACATTGAGGTATGCTATATTGGGGATCAGAAGCTGGGAAATGAACACCTGCAGAACTTCAAGCCATGCCTGACGCCAACAATCTGAACTTTCTGCATTTCAAGAAACAAGGGTACAACATTGGATTTTCCCATACAGATACTTTTATTTATTGGCCAAGCATGGTTATACATACAAGGAATTTGACTTGGTATGGCAGCTCTCAGTATATTTGGAAGACAACAGTATAAATACTAATATAAGCAAATAACCAGTTAGGTATACAGCGGTAGGTACTCTTGAATAATGAAAAGTGTTGCCTGCATGATTAGCTAAACTCTATTAGCAAAATTAAACTCTGTTGCTTTGATTTGGAGGCTCTTCAATCATCTCATTTATATGGTATAAAACAGTAATAGCAACAACATCCCAACTGTCTCAATGAAAATTGGGCATATATACTGTGTATTCAAATTAGGAATTTATACCAACATTTGTCCAAGCAATTTAGGCATCACACATCGTAACAATAATATAATCACAATAGTACATTCGGACCTTTCTCTAAAGTAAAGCCCATTTACTGTTTAAGGATTGGTTTTGCAGAATCCCTGGGCATCTCTACTTTTTCCTTACATAATAAAGTTAAGAAGAAAGGAAGAGGTGATTAATAGCAGGAAAATAATTGGCTTACTGTTTACACAATGAAGCATTCCAATATAAACAGGAGTTGGCTGTATGTCAGAATACCTGGAACAGTTATTGAAGTCACACCTGACTGAGGTTTTCAAGATGGCCTTCTCCTTAAACCTCCCCACCCCCGTAAGTAGCATCTTGGCCACTGATGGAACATGTGATGAAGTCAGGCTAGCAGATTTTAAAGATCAGGCAGACTATTCTTTCAAAGAGTAAAGAGAACATTTTGTCAAGTATAGAACTGAGACCAATTTATATGCATCTGTAAGAGAAATTGCTGGATTTGTTGTAATTAAACTCCTAGAATCTGCGTCATAGATTTAGCAGCCTATATCTTCAGAAGATGAAGAAAGGGACATACAGGAACCTGTTTGCCTGCTCAGAAGGTAAATTAAAAAACACAAAAAGGGAGGAAAGATCAGAGATATAAACAAGCAGGAAAAAAGGAAAATATAAGCAAACTAATCATAATGGAAACAGGTCCTGAGCTATAAGTGAAAACACTTTACCTGATTTGCATAATATGTAGTAAATCTCTTTTTTCATTTTAAAGATTAAAATCCTATAGCCATTTATTACTACACTTCAGGCCCTGTTGAATTCTCAGTAGACATATGGCAAAGTTGTCTGAAGTCATATTTTCTTCAAAAGTCAGGAAGTGAGCATCTTAAAAAGTTGAATTAACAACAATACTTCATTGCTCAGTATTAGTGCTCCCAGCATGCAAGTTGAGAATATTATCCTGAAACCAATAAAACTACAAAAATTAAAGTGAAAAAGAAAAAAAACAGAAAGAAATTAAAAGGAAATTTTTTGTATAAACATTGAGAGAGAGACTACTGCCCTGAACTACTGTATCCTGTATTAATGGCAAAGCCTCCCTGAGGATATTTTGACATGTATATCTGTGCCATAGGAAAAGCTCAAGCTAATCAACTATGTGAGCCAAATTGTGTTTTTGGCAACGAGGCCTGAAAATATTTTTGAAAAATACCAACCTTTAGCTTTATCTACTGAATCAGTGTGGCTCTGGACAGCTAAATTTGACAGCCTGAGGAACAGCAGATTAGGTCTTCCTTTCCTCTGCCATTAAAAGAAGTTGTCCTTTGTGTTATAGTTTTGGGTTGGGACATAGCCCAAGCATTAACTTATTTATATTTTTTCAGTTTTTATAAGTTTTTTATTTTTATATGTTCTGATGTACATCATAGGTACTTTGAGAAGACATGGATCCATATAGTGAGTGTGCTTGTGATCAAGCATCAGATGTGCTGCTTGTTTCTCCATATCCATTATCCCATTGGGGCCAACAGAACTTTTAGATGAAGACCTTCATGCATTGAAAGCATGTTTAATTATTTATTCATCACATTCCTATACCACCCATCTCATCTAAGTGATTCTGTTAGAAGCTAGCCTGACTTTTCTGCCATCCCAGACAAATCAAGATCCTTAGTAGATCAATTAAAGACACAGCAGATAAATTTTCATAAACTGAGCTCATGTAAACTATAAACTAGATGTTATGGGAGACTCAGCACATGATAGAAACTGACATTTCATGTTTAAAATAGTTGTGTGAACCTAGAGAACCAAAACTGCAAAGTAGCAGCTACCCATAGCTAACCGATGCTTGCATGTCAAGCTTAGCTGAAATTCTAGCTTAATGTAAAGAGTGTAATGTTGCAGCAGTGCTCAGTCCCTGCCAACAGAAAAACTTCTGAAGCAGGCCAGAAAATATGGTTCCCAAAGACCCTCCCAAAGTTATTGTCAATTTTTAAGTTTAGGGTGACAAAAGAGGTACATTTGTTACCTGTTATTGTTAGGTACATTTATGCCCTGAAATTAAACTGAATCTCCTTCTGCCTCCATTTTGGAGTATGACCCTCTCCTCCCCATCCCCACACTTTACATTTCCCAAATTGTGAAAATAAACCTGACTCTTCTCTCTTCCTCTGATATCAGCCTTTGCTAGTTCTCTGGGAAGTCCGCTTATGAACTCATCCCCTCAAATGTTGCTCATCCCTGATTAATGGGACATTCAAACTGAGGCACTTGGCTTCCAAGTAAACATTGTTTATTTGTGCTAAGCCAAAATTCTGAAGAATTCAAAATATGCCTGACATACATGCATAAATCCCCTGCATGTAAAAGGAATTCTTGATTTACCTGAATTGTCTGTTCACTTCTCCCTCCCTCTGACCCTACCCTCCTGCACAGACACACTTCATAATGTACACATAGGACCCTTTTCACATTTGCCAAATGAGAGCTGGGCAGCGGGTAAATTAATCTAGAATTCACGTGGGTAGTTCCTACAGACTCCATATTTTTTTATATGCATGGGCGGAAGGAGAGGTTCATCCTCTTAATCTGAGCCTTCTTAAACCAGATTGCATTTTGTTATAATATGCCTGATAAACTGCATACATGTATTTAAACTTTGATCTCTGCATTGCACAGTACTTTTACAATCTTGAAAAATACCAAGAAACATTCTCAGTTCAGCAAAGAATTTGACTGGTTTGTTTCCCAGTTATCACCTTGGAAATCAGCACTGACAGTGAAAACCTCCTCCCGCAAACAGGCAAAATTGTTTGCTTTTTGAATTAGAACTCAGATGAAGTTTGTTATTTTGATCATTGCTTTGCAGCAGTACCTTCTCCTTTCAGGATGTGACGGGGAAGGAGACTTTGAGTTCTTTGCACAAAGTTTGCATTTCAGCAGCAAGACCACACAATTTATAGCAACTGACTCTGTTAGTAACCTGCCATGGCATCCTTTCCTGCCAAATCAGGCTGGGGATCTTCTGCCTTATGTTCAGGAACTGATCCTTGCTTTCTTTTAGATCAAGTTTTTTATTTGTATTGTGTTTTCCAAACATGAACTGTAATAAGGTTATGGGTCACAGAAAACAGAGGGCAGGGAGAATGAGAAGGGTGGATACGAAAAGAGCTATAATTTCAAGTCTGCAATAAGAGAGGTGGGAAAGTTCATCTTGGCAGCCGTTATCTGGCAGCAAAACAGATAACCTGTTTCCTTGTTACTCTAGGAAACTGTGACAATAGAGGCATTTTCGCTGCCATCTCTGCAAGATGGAACAAGCTGCCCGATTCCTGCATCCCTTTCTGTATTAAAGCAGGAGTGAGAACCTTCAACTGGATTGAAAGCCACATCAGACTCTGTATGGTGTGTCGAGGGCTAGACTCAAAGGGAATGAAGGCAAGATCTTTTGGGGGGAAGACAGTCAAAGATTTTAAGGAGCAAAATGAGTGCCTTAAGCTTTATATAGGCTTAAGCATCAATTTCACCTTATTCCCATCCCACCCTCTCAATACCCCACAAACAGTTTAGCCTCACTTACTCTGGGAACTAAAGAGCTGATCCTAGTACCTTGCATAAAATCTCTAGCCAGACTTCCTGCACCTTTATAGGCCTCCACTTTTTTCATAACTAATCAATAATAATAAATCATATTCTGAACACATGAGATATCTGGCTAAAACTGTCTCTAGGTACACTGAGAAAAGATCTTTTCCCCTTTAACAATCAGTTAAATGTTTTCACTGAGAGCAGGTGAAACGGCTGAATGACCTACACTTTCTAATTCTGACTTCCATTAAACAATGAAGCAGAGAGAAGTCACAAGGGTCAGTTGATGGTCAAAATAAAACAATCAGGTCTAGCTCACTTTGTGAGGAGATCCACAGCACTGTTTGCAGAATGTTTTGTGGAACCCTAGGGGTCCCTGAGAATTTGCTGGGGTACCGTGGGAGGCAAAGGAGAGAAAGCCCCCTCAAATGCAGCCACTAGAGGTTTTCTTCTCAATCAAGGTTCCAGGAATTTTTTTAACTGATAGGTTCCACAGCCAGAAAAACGTTGAAAGCCCTTGATTTAGAAGAAGACAGCTTCCTAAGACTTCACCACCTGGTTAGACTTTTTTCTCTTGCATCTAGCTACGTGATGGTGAATTAGGTTTCACTCAATGGGAGGTTTTCTAAAGTGGAGTTTGGTGGGAGAGAATTTCTAAGGAGAAACTTCAAATGGATGATTTTGACGTTTTGACAGGTAATTCCTGTGATAGCTAACGTAAGGGTGGGGTAGGATTGGCACATCGGGTCCACACAGCCCACTGTGTTTCCTATCACTGACAATTGCTTTTCAAGTTTTCAGATGGATACCTGTCTCTTGCCTTTTTAAATGGGGATCACAATATGCAAGCTATGTGTTTTTTCTCTACTCTTCTCAAACTACCCTGTTGGGCAGGTAAGATCTGGGTGAAGCCGACCCTCACTCCTCCCTCACACACACACATGCACACACACACTTCATAATGGGAACTAAACTGAATCTTGTTTTACTTTGTGGAATAAATAGATGCCTTTCTAAGAAATATCCCAGGTTCAGTCTTTGCTATCTCTGGATAGAGATTCTGTTTAACATCTTGGAGTTATTGCTGGTTTGTGTAAAACAGGAGTAGACATGCGGAAATAGAACTAGTGTTTCAGATTCACCTCGGAAAATAGATCTCTCTGATTTAAAGAGATTCAGCAATCCTATATCTTTCTTCATCCTTGATTTAGTTCCTGACCTGGCCGTTTTGATCCTCTTCTTGCAAGAAACCATCATTTTTGGGCAGCACAGCAGGATAGTGCTTTGATGTGACTCATTTTGACTTTTTGGGACACATAGTAGTAGACATATATTTTGAAAGCCTGGATTGGACCTGAATGTACAGATGGAAATAACAGATGTCTGAAAATGATTACAGGATGACAGCAGGTAATGGACACAGGATTGCTCAGACCTTGCAGACCATGGACAGCTCCAAGGACAGACGGCATTACCTTGATATCTGGATTTGTGAGATAACACTTTGCTTTCTAGCCCCAATTAATTGTGCAATTTTCTCCTCTCAACTCTCCCTTCCGATCATCTTGGCCTTTTCTCTCAGTGCAGAAAATTTAGTTCAGGAGAAGAGTATATTTTTGCATGCTGCAGCATTTGCTTCTGTATTTCTGGGTAGGGCTGGGAAGGAATTCTTTGTGAAGGCACAGTTTGCACTGAAAATATTTGACTCCAGCGGTCTGACACATGCTCAGGGAGTTTCATATTTTTTTTCCACACTTGAGGAAATCTGCTGCACGCATCAGCTGTATCCTTCACCTGTTTATTGTTTTCCCGGGATCCAGTTCCTACATTTAACAAAGCAAAATCTCATCCTCAGCTTCTGAAAGTAGTTAACTCACATGAATCGTCTAGGCTACATAAGAAATATGAGAGTTGCATTGCATATACAGTCACATTTTGCTACATGTCAAGAATGTAAAGGCAACTAAGAATGAATTGCTTCGTACCACCGCTAATGCCCTTAACTGTAATGTGTAAATTTACGATCTGGTTATACAGACAAAGCAAAAGTGAAAGGCATCCTCCCTCCCCCACTCCTCTAAATTGGAAGTATTACTTCTACTTCTAATATTTTAATCATTAGATCATGATCATTGCAGTATTATCTGTTACCATCACTAGAGAATAGAAGTGTTGTGACAGAATGCTGTGACAAAATGTAGTGTTCAGTATCATTCTAACACTCTCAAGCTTTTAATGAAGCATAATAGCCCCAATTGCTTTTTAAAAAGAGAGGCCCTTTGTAAGATCGAACAAGATCACATAAAAGAATCATGCAAAAGGTGTACATTAGACATGCCTAAACCAGTAGGAACCTGCTTCTGATTGTGGCTGGCATAAATTTGATAAACACAGGAGTGCCCCTTAGTCTCCATGATTATATAGCACAACTGCCTTTCCCAACACCCAAAGAATATGGAAGTTTTCAGCTCATACTAGTATTGCATATGTGTGTTTAACAGGAAGGAGTTTTGCTGAAGAAAAAAATAACACGAAGAAACATATAGACCATGGCTGGCTGGGGAATTCTGGGAGCTGAAGTCCACACATTTTCAAATGGCCAAGGTTGCAAAACACTGGTATAGACCATTTCTAAGAAGGTGAGTTTCTTTTCTCTTTAGATTGTGCAAATGCCACTTGGGGGGAACATTAGCTGTGGGGCGTTCTCTAGTTCTTATGACTTATGGCCTTCTTGATAAGGTTGAGTTTAGTTTCCAAATAATTGGCTCTGCTGGGTGAGACTGACAGAAGCTGGGGTCTAACAATACCTACAAGTTCACTTGCTGAACTACTCTAACAAATTATGGTTATTCTGCTTGTATGAAG
The DNA here is from genome assembly GCA_032468055.1 of Acrochordus granulatus. Lineage (NCBI taxonomy): Eukaryota > Metazoa > Chordata > Lepidosauria > Squamata > Acrochordidae > Acrochordus > Acrochordus granulatus. Next base: position 9,531 of record JANHZU010003378.1, read on the forward strand.
TTTAGAACAAATTTGAGTAAAAGAAAGGAAAACAAGCAAAAATCAATTTGCTACTTTGAAGGTTGCATTATTTATAATCTGAACTGGAAAATAAATCAGGATAAAACATAAAATAAAGTAGTCATAACAAATTATCTGAAGGATAAAAAGGAAGCAGTTGCTTGGCTCTCTAAAATCTATCACAACTTTCTTTCCTTAGCCAAGAATGAAACTTGCCCTGTCAGATGCCAACCAGGCTGTAACTTGTTTTGCTGCACATGTTACTATGCAACAAAGCTGTTTTCACTTATTTGCTTCCCTTGGGCTGTTTCACAACCCTTAGTAACATATGCTGCTCTTTCTCTTCTCCACCCCCAATCTAAACATCTGATTTGTATTTTTGAGTTTGAGATCCTTTTGCACACTGTGTGATTAGCTTTCCAGTATGTCATCTGCACATTCTGTAGAAGTCCAGCCCAGCCTCCTTATTAAAATTCTTTAAGGGCAGCAGATGTAAATTTGCACACTAAATACAGTCTTCCAGAAACAATAAGTTCAGAAGGAAGAGTAGTGGTCCTTGTTAAAGACAAAGCTATGATGACCAGTCTTGCAAACAGAGGTTTCAGGAATCTCAGTTTAAGAACAAGGACTGATCTATCATAAACACGATTAAACTAAAATTAATAATTCAAGAGATGGAATTTATAAGACACAGCATATTTTGAATCATATGTAAAGGCAGAAACTATTAAAACTGAATAAGGTTTATATGCTAAAGTTTCAGAACACACACTAAAATATGATGTTTCAGAACTTAACATAATGAATATTTGTTTCTACTTTCACAAGTCTCTATCCTATTATCCCCAAATGTTCACAGTGGCTCATATCCTAATTACCTCCCAAGTAGACTACTGTAATATGCTCTAATGGAGCTACCCTTAACAGTATTCATAATCTTCAAGTGGTGCAAAATGTGGCAGCATGGGCAGTTATGTGTGCTCCTTGAATGACATACATTACACCTCTGCTCCATAAGATGCATTGATTGTTATTCATTGATTGGTTTCTGGGTTCAGTTCAAAGTTTTGCTTTTCTCTTTTAAAGCCCTTCAAGGTATTAACTTTGATTATTTGAGGGACTGCCTCTTCCTGATTATATCTGCTGATCCCATCAATAGAAGAGGTATGTTGCAAATCCCATCTATTAAGGAGTTATATCTGGCAGGACCCAGGAGATGGCCTTTTCCTGATCAGTGGAATGTCATTCCCTCCAAGGTGTGCTTGGCCCCATCTTTGGCATCTTCTAGAAGTCCCCCAAAATGTGGATTTGTTAGCAGATTGAGGATCTCAAGGCAATGGAGAATTCCTGAGATGACTACGCTGTTACAGAGACGATACTCTCTTGTAGTTTTTTAAACAGTACTGATGTTATTTGTTGTGAAATATTTGTGTTTTTATTGTACAGTGGGGCAAAAAAGTATTCAGTCAGCCACCAATTGTGCAAGTTCTCCCACTTAAAAAGATGAGAGAGGCCT
>JANHZU010003378.1:20627-34305 GCA_032468055.1 Acrochordus granulatus
TTTCTATCTCATTCTGTTCATTGTGATAATTAAAACTTTATGATACCCTCTCATGTTTTCCGATTATCTTACTATAAATCATCCTGCTACCCAATGTACTCCTGGACTTATTTTCACCAGCAAGGAAGTCAGATTGCCTTTTTATCAATTGTCTTCCTACTGTCTTCTTGTAAAGCCAGTCTAGCTAACTATGCAGACCATACCCCCGTGATTTTGACAGCGGAAGCACAGAAAATTCAGGTAATTCTAGATGTCACTATTATAGAGTTGACTGTAAATAAAGATTTGTTAAATTGATATGGAACCATCACTAGAATCATGGTTCAAGTTGAAAAGTGTATCATCTACTGTGTCAGTGGTGCCTCTTAGTAGAGGGATAGAACCACTTACCATGAAATGTCTATATCAGATATAGCCCTCAAAAGTTCATTCTCTGCAATATTTCCTAGACTCTAGAGTATTTTTAGAATATGCTGTATAAACAGTTCCTTGTATTGTACAATGGAAAATGAAGCAACGTTTATTCATGTTGTAAATCTAAGTTGCATCAATCTTTAATAACTGACACTCATTAACATGCTACATTATGTACATGATTCATGATGCAGACTTTAAATAAGCATTACTTCATAATTTTATAGAATTACAGATTTAGAAGGAAACAAATGAGATTGTGTTTTGCATGTGAATGCTCCATGAAAGTTGTCAATTTTTCTCCTACATGGCATATGTTGATATAGAAAAGCTGAACATGATAAAATGCTCTGGCAAAAATGATCATGTGGTGACACTTCTCTTAGTTTTTTCCCCTGTGTTAGACTTATTCTTGTTCTTTAACTTGGTTGTATACCAGAAAGGAACATAAGAATCAGAAATCTAATTACATTAAAGCTGTTACCCCATATCTACTTCCCTAAGAGTCAACTTCTTGGAATTCAAGTGATTTATTTATGAGTATACTATTGGACTGAACTTTTAACCAGTAGTGTTCTTTCTGATTTTTTTAAAAAAGGAATAGTGAAAAGTCTATTTTGCCTGCCTAAACAGAATTACCATAGTAACCTCTTAAAATATAATTGATAAACACATAAAATTATTATGAACCAGTTTGCAAAATTCAATGAAAGCTAGACATTTATGCCTTAATGATACAAATGCGTCAATTTGCCACAAAGAGCAGCCAAGAATTTGGCAAACTTCCATGGTATTTACTTAAAGGTGATAATATATTTTAAAAGAAAGCACTTGAAGCAAAATCTGTTTTAAACAGTGATGAACTTGTGTGGATTTATTATCAAATGCTTTTAGACTGTCTGTACCCTGAAGCATTTTTAAAAAATATTTCTAGAAATTAAGGAAGAGTCATATATCACTTGGATACATCAAATATCATGACAGGTTCTCGTTCTGCTCACTCTCCCAATCTTTTCCAATCATGCTACTTTCTATTGGGGAGATGTGGGGGCAATTAGATTCATTTCAACAACACTGACAAATTGACAAACATCCTGGCAAACCTAACTTCAGAAGTTTATTACAAATATACAACAATGCTTAACATAATCACGTTGGTCATTTCTGATTTTTTAGCTTGAAAAAAGGAGAGAGATGGAATCAGCCATTTTAGATCCATTTCTTTATCCTACCCACCTTGGAGGCAATTTCAAATTAACCTGGATACATCTGAAAGCAGGAGGAACCTCATCAGCGTATATGCAATTTTCTCCCATATTCCATCTTAAGATGAGGCTATTGTAGACCTCATGACTTCATTGTTAAAACAGATGTTTCCACCTCTCATCACCAATTTTTTGGAACAATCCCCAATCACTAGACTTGAAATACAAAATGTTGCAGATTTTTGTGGCATTTGAGATGGCTCAATAGAAACTACTCTAGTAATTTTTCCCTTGAGATCAATACAGCTTCTTTTTGTAAAATCCAAATGGAATCTCATTCTGAACATTATTAGGGATTTTTTTATATATCTCATGCCACAATTTTTCTTAATATCAAAAAGGATTGTTGTTAAAACACACTGGCTTAATTAAAATCAAAGGTATCTAGAAAGAAGAAACAATGGCACACAAATTATAAAATGTGCATTGTGATGTTGCAACATAAATTTGCCCCCTTTGTGCATTGTGATGGCACACCTAAGTGTAGTACATGAAAGGTAGCTCTTACATTGTGATGACACAACACATTTTCTGCCATTTTAATAAAACCATGGCTTCTTGTTGGCAGCCCTGACTCCCGCATACTACCTAATGTGATTTGCTTATTTTTGGCTGAGCATATAATGCAAATCTCTCCATTCATATGTGAACCATACCCTAATCATTTTGACAACAATTCATGGTTTAATATCCTGGCTAAACATTATATATGAATTGATTTTGAATTCATTAAACTAATACCAAATCCAAAAACAAATTCATTAATCTAATGGCTTTGTAAAGGGTAGTCAAAATCTATTTATCTCTTAGTATTTTTGTTTTCCACAATAAATACTTGCCACAAATTTAGGAAAAGGTAAAGTTTTCCCCTGACAGTCATGGCCAACTATAAGGGGTGGTGCTCATCTCCATTTCATAGCCAAAGAGCCAGCGTGTCCGAAGAGACTTCCATGGTCATGTGGCTGGCATGACTATACACCAAGATGCACAGATGCTATTATCTTTCCCACCGAAGGTGGTACCTATTTATCTATTTGCATTTTATATACTTTTGAATTGGTTGGCAGGAGCGAGGCAGACAACAGGAGCTCACCCTGTTGGTGAGCGCTTGGGTCTCAAACTTCTGACCTTCTGGCTGACAAGCCCAGCATCTTAACCGCTCACACCACTGCTTGCCACTGTGCACCCAAATCTACAAGAGCATTTATATACATTTCTGCTTCAGGAAAGTGAAAAACTGAAGAGAGTTTTAATGTAAAAGCTACTAATTTTAACTACATTTTTTAAAAAATGGAGAGAGTAATTTACGTATAGTCCCACTTCAATATGGCCACAGATTTATAGCAACACCTGCTTTACCAATTTTGGTGCATTGGTGGCATCATGGGAAGAATCTTAAGGTAAAGAGAAAGAGACCATTTACTAAGGGCAGTCAGAGAATAAATGAAACATGCACATCCATTAAGTAATACTCCATTTATCTCAAACTTATATTATGCAGTTTCTTGAAAGCTCCATGGCACTGGGACATACCCACCTGGCATGGTGAAATGACCAACTCATGCTCAACTTGAGCTGAAAGGCAACTGGAAGACAGTGCCAACAATTTCCTGGATGGGGAGGCTTTTGGAAGCAAAAAAGTGCTCTTGGAATCACCCCACATGCTCTTGGATTGATTTGCAGTTGCCAAGGACAGAAGAGACAGATGTTCTTCTAAACTAGGTGTCTGTAAATTGGAGAACTGGAAGAGAGTGTAGTCACACCATTGTCTTTTTATCTAGTGACGCCAACCTGGTCTTAGGTTTTATTTCATTACTATCTTTTGTCTTCTTTGACCTACTTTTGGAAGACTAAAGTGCTATATAATTCTGTTTGAATTATATACTGTTTCTCTTTGCTGAATCACAACTGTATATCACGTTCAAAACAAGAAATAAATGGATATAATACAATTGACAGAGACCCAGCCAATGGATGAATTCTATCTAGCATATGAATCTGATCTTCAAAGTAGCTAATTTTTTCTGCAAATAAAGGAGGATAGACACAAAGGGATATCAGATAACAATCTACAGTATCAAGTGGTGTGTTACAATTGTGCAAGTAAGACATTGAAATCAATTACACTGACTTTACTGGAAGGGATAGCTGAATGGGTAAACCACTTCATCAGCAATAACGAAAGTCACTCAAAATGAAATTCACAACTTTCTCATTTCAAATTTGCATGTGTTCTGGCAATAAAATGCATCTGAACATGTATGCTTTTTCATGTGCAAAACAAAAATGATCACTTCTATAATTTGTTGTCTTTCATGATTTCCTTGTAATAAGGGAAACAGAAAGACTTAGGTTTTTGATAAAAGGCCACCAGACTTTTTATTACCACTGATGTGTAATCCAACTCCATGGAGAAAATTATTATATATATAAGATTTCTAAGAGTCAAAAATGATTTGATGGCACATAAATTGATTCAAACAATCCCCAATCAGTACCCTTGATTGACAGATACCCTGAAGTAAAACATCCTGTTCCAGATTTGTAGTCTTATTATCTGGGAATGTGCAACTGAACAATTCAAGGTTGAAAAGAGAAAATGTTCCTAAGAAGTAGGCATAATTTTTAGATTGCTTAGAATTTCTCTTTCCAACTTTGCAAAATGATATCCTCCAGCTAGAAAGAGGTCAAAGAAATGGTTTGCAGTTGTTTGCCATCTGAAACTAGGATAAATAAAGAATTGAGAATTTGATTAAAGTTAACTAAAACTAAAATGGAACATCGGGATAACAGTCTTTCTCTGGTAAACTGATGCCAGGAGCAGAAGTTTCACTGTCTGTTTTTCAGTGTTTGCTTACTTCCAGAACATTTTGCTTCTCCATTTCTAAATAAAATGCATTATAACAATGACACTACAGTGCTTTTGCATACAAAGAAAATTACAATTTTTATATTCCACCTTGGTTGGAGGAATATTTATATTACTTAATTGGAATAGACTCAAAGCAAAACCTACCCCTTTTATAACAGATCTGTTTTGTTATTTATTATTTCTGAATAAGCTGACATTGTTTCAATGATTTTTGTTTTCTGCTGCCTTTGGAAATGTGTTGATATCAAGAACAGATGGCATTTACTTTATTTTGTATTAGTATGAAACTGAGGACCAAAGAAATAATCTCTGTTAACATCCTAGTATTTTTCAAATTTTCTTATATTGAAAAAAATTAAAAAAATATTGCAACCATATGGCCTTATCTGATTAAGTCAATATAATAGCTACAATGGATAGATGGGTGAGAAAAAGCCATATAAAAATTAGTTGCCTGCCCAAGACAAAATCTCTTTGCCATTTCTTCAAATGACCTTGTTTGGTTTGAATCTAAATTGTTAACAATTCTTTTTTTATTGCATAAGCTTTGACAGATTATTTAAACAGAAATCACACAAAAATGAAGATATAAAAACAAAGCAGAATATAAGCAACTACTAAAACATCATGTAAAAACACCATAAAAAAAGTTTTGCAATGCCTTCTCCCCTATCCTTCCCTTCATTTAGTTCTCCAACCACTAGTTAAATATTTGTACTATACGTTGAATGTTAAACATTGGAGGTTTTGACTAGTATCTGTTTCAGTCATTTCATCTATTACTTTTGACTGGTCTCAATTCTTTTCCTAAAACCCTATTCCAAAAGTCTGAATCTGAATGATGCTCTGTTCAACAGTTGTCCATGGTCTGGTTATTGTTTAATTGGGAGAACATAATATTGCAAAAATAAATATTATTGCAAAACTAAAAAGATGAGGCCCATTTTTCGTTCCTTCTATACAATACTGTATTTATCTGAAAGAAAACTTATTTTCTACCCAACTCCCCATAAAATATCATTTAACTAAGAGAATCCTCTTAGTTTCATGGATAACATTACAAAGGAAGCAGAGAAGTTTTATTTTTCTAATCTTCCCATGGAAGAATGTCAGGGTTGTCTGCCTTTGGCATAATTTTGGCAATTATTATCTTCATGTGTGCTTTTTCAATGTTTGAAAGGACATTCTGAAGGACACACGAGTATACTGATCCATTTTCAGCATCATGGTAAACTTGTTTACTCACAAGGAAGTATGCAAAGTAATGCACTCTTACTAAGTTGGGGCTAATCTCTTTCTACTCTGTGATCTGTAGAAGATGCAGAATTCAAGCAACATCAATATATACCGAGTTCTGGCATTTGTCCCAAATACAAAAACATGCATGAGAACCATCCTTCAAGTCTAACTCTCTTGCTTAGAAATAAGATAGTTTAGCTAGCAGTAGCCTTAAGGAAATATTTAGCTAGTGAGTTTGTTGATGATATTGAAATTGAATTGGATCCAAATTAAATTAGTCATATTTAGGTGCTACTGAAATTAATGTGACAAATTAATCATGACTAATTTAAGTTCTGATGATTTATAGGTCTAAAATATAATTAATGAGATAATGATGTGAAAAAGTTGGCAGTTTTGAAACAGAATGTGGTGACCTAGCCCACAGCCTTAGTCTGGCTTCACTGGATATATAAATCCACTCTACTGCAATGTTTCTCACCTAGTGGGTCAGGTACCATTAATGATATGCAGAAGATCCCTCGATGGGATCTGACTCTTCCTCTAATGCAGTGTTTCTCAATCTTGGCAACTTTAAGATGTGTGGACTTCAACTCCCAGAATTCCCCAGCCAGCATAGGGTATTATTTCTGTTTTGAAAGATTCAAAAGGATTCTGGGAGCTGAAATCCACACATCTTAGGGAAGTCAAGATGGAGAAACACTGCTCTAATGTTTCCATGGGAATGAGGAAAAGAGATAGAGCAAGAACCACCATTTTCTGGTCCAGTGAGTTGAGATAGGTTGGTCTGTTGATCACAGCCATAGTGGCCACATTGCAATTGAGAGAAGTAGAAGGTGGTTGGAGATGGAGAAAAATATTTGTAGTATAGTTGCCAGGACAGATACCCCACCCTTACAGTCTCTTTTTGTATGTGCTGCAGAGAAGTGTAATTAAAGGATAGCCTGCAAGTAGTTTTATAAAAGTGTTGCCAGCCAAGAGGAACAGTTCAGAGTCTCTTGACAAACAGTCCTTGGAAGGCTTGAGAAAGAGCAAAACTGTGTGGCAGCAGCCAGGATCAGCTGCTCAATGGCTGAGGCCTTTGAGAGCAGCCAGGAGCAGCTGTGTGGCAGTGATGGCGGCCGCAGCCAGAATCAGCTGTTGGCAACCCAGGCCTCCAGGAGTGGCTGGAAGCAGCTACGCAGTGGCAACAGCAGTGGTGGCAGTGGCTTGGATCATCTGTGTGGCCATGATAGATCGTTTTGCCCTTTGGTCCACAGCCACTACTTTGTGGTATGCCACAGGGCTTGGTATTTTCTCCACTCCTTTTTAACATCTACATGAAACTGCTGGGTGAGATCATCCATCACCATAGGTTGATGATACTCAGATTTACATCTCCATCCCTGGTGATCCAAGTGATGCTGTCTCACCCCTGACTCAGTGTCTGGAGGCTATACAGGTCTGGATGGGGGACAACAGGCTTTGAATGAACCCTGGGAACACTGAGTGGCTCTGGGTGTCTGGGGTTCTGGATCCGGGACTTTAACATCTCTATCTCTGGATGGGGTGGCACTGTCCCAGACAGAACCTGTGCACAATCTGGGGGTTATCCTGGACTCGCAATAGGTGAGTCACAGCTAGGAGGGTCTTTGTGTATCTTTGTGTTGCGCAAAAGTTGGCAGCTCCATGGCACTGGGACATACCCACCTGGCATGGTGAAATGACCAACTCATGCTCAACTTGAGCTGAAAGGCAACTGGAAGACAGTGCCAACAATTTCCTGGATGGGGAGGCTTTTGGAAGCAAAAAAGTGCTCTTGGAATCACCCCACATGCTCTTGGATTGATTTGCAGTTGCCAAGGACAGAAGAGACAGATGTTCTTCTAAACTAGGTGTCTGTAAATTGGAGAACTGGAAGAGAGTGTAGTCACACCATTGTCTTTTTATCTGCCACCTAGCAGGTGGCAGTCACAGCTAGGAGGGTCTTTGTGTATCTTTGTGTTGCACAAAAGTTGCCTCCTTTCATCGACCAGGAGTCCCTACACTCAGTCACTCATGCCCTTATCATCTCTTAGATGGATTATGTGCTCTACAGGGGGCTACCTTGAAGAGCATCCGAAGGCTGCAGCTAATGCAGAAAGTGCATAGAATGGCCCATATAACACTTCCTCTATTCTGGTTTCCAATTTGCTTCTGAGTACAATTCAAGGTGTTGGTTTTGACCTTTAAAGCCCTTCATGGCACAGGACCAGGATACCTGAGGAATTATCTCATACCATGGGGAAACCCGTCCCACCAGAACCAGCAGCAGAGACCTGTGGATCCCATCAGCCAAGGAATTTTGTTTGGCGGGGTCAAGAAGAAGAGCCTTTTCTGCTGTGGCTTCTGCCCTGTGGAATATGCCCCCAGATGTGAGGTCTGCGCCCACACTTCAGCTTTCCAGAATGGCCTTAAGACCTGGCTCTGCCAGTGGGCTTAGGGCCCCAGTGGAAGTACACCATCTTGGAGGTACCAACCTCCCCCACACACATACTCTCACTCCTCCCCTCTCTGTCCAACTGGTTTTTTATTTAATTTTAAATGGTTTTAATAGTTTTTATTATGCATTGTTTTTATGTCTTATTCTAAGCCACCGAGAGTCGTATTTTAGTTCGGTAGCATATAAATTTAATAAATGTAATACATACATACAGTACGTACATTTCCTTCCCAGTCCTACAAGCTAGAACTTCCTTTTTTGACTAGATTGAAATCTGCTCCACAGTCAGCTCAGGAGAGGTAACTGTTCTCATTTCAGCTTCTTTTCTTTTTGTTCTGCCACCTATCCAACAATTCTTCTTTCCTCCAGTGATTATCATATAAATGCATCTCTTCACATCTCAGGAGCAGTAGCAACAGTGCTTTTTTCAGATTCTCTCTAGGCCAAGGACAGGTGATGCAGAGGGCGGCAGATACCTCTTGTGGCTCCACCAGGCTTCATAACTCACTTCACTTAATTTTTATAAAAGGTTTTTAATTAAAATTAAATGAAATGGGAGCTGGCAACAAAACACTAATCTTTCATTTTTATTTCCAAAACTGTCTCATGGTCTGAACTTACAAATCCTTAGAAAATAAAAATAGTGATTGGTTACAGGTAAGTGCTTTCTTTGGAACTGTGATCTCCTTTTTAGGAAAACACACACACACAAAGGGGGGGGGCTTAACAGAAATGGTAAGAAAATTTTAGGGAATAACCTCACCTTTTGATGACTGGTGTTTTGTGACAGGAAACAATATTTTGATAATCATTTAATGAATAGGGCAAATTCTGTGGGATCTATTTTACAGCAATATCCGCAAGAGACTCAGAATTGGTAATTATTTCAAATACATAGCCCCTGTGGTATTCCATTGCAAAAAAGAGTATGTCGCCACCCGCCTTCTTCTGCCAGCCCACCTATTCTAAAAACAAGCATGGGAATGAGATAGAAAAAATGGAGCATATATATTATTACATTTTTCCTCTCATAATTTTAATGGACACATTCTTTTAAAACTACCTATATGGGTTGAACTTCCAATCCCTTGAGATTACAAAAAATCATTATCTCATTTACTTCATTATTTAATGACGGTCCCTATGCCAGACAACCTAGTTGAATCTTAATCTGTTTTAGTACCACTGATTATTCCCTGATTATGACTATGATGCGTTGTTCCTCCAGGAGAATGAAATGAGCAAGTTCCTTCTGAACTTGAACAGAAGAATCTAAGCTCTTAAGGGGTCTAAATTGGCATCTTCTGCCTCTTTTCTTCCTGTTTTCCGATTTATTAATCTGCTAAAATGTTTGCTTCTCAAATGATTCTTAATATTTTAATAATGAAAGAGAAGTTTAGTTTCACATGCAAAGTTAAGATGTTTTCTTAAGATTTCCTATTCTTGTTCTGTAAATCTTGTTGCTGCTGAACATTTTAAAACTAAGCAGTTAATTCGTATGAAAAGCTCCTGGCAAGTAGAAGTGGAAACAAGCGACTACATGAAATAAAATCTGGGCATCTTTTCATCGATGTGACCTATAACTAGATGCCATGTCATCTAAAGTAACAAAACAAATCATATTTAGTTGAAAGTCCCTGATCATTGCCCTGGTAAACAGCAGAGAATATCATATACTTTCTGTCTTGGGTGTAACCAAATGTCATGATGCCCATCTAAAGAAAAATCTCCTGCTCCACTCTGTATAATGGTGCTTAGACAGGAAAAATTACTTTCAAATAATCAATGCACTCTACTCTTCTCTGACCCAGTTCAAAAAGCCTTCTTATTCCCAACAGGCTTCAAAATAATCCATCCCTCATCCAGCCCCGAGGCAATCATCATCATTAGACTAAAGTGCTTGAATGAAATATGCAGGACTAAAAGAGCTCTTTTAATTTCTGCACATCAACTGGTTTTGTAACCAAAAAGCAAATGCTTTGTTCACCATTATCAGGTTGTGAAGTTAAAGCCTCTGCATTATAAATCTTACGAATATTTTCTTCCAGTTACACTCCCTGCACCACTGAAGCGTTGTGAGCTAAAAGCATGTCAGAAGATATGAAGGCTGTCCAAAACACACATCCGAGGGAGGCAGAGAGAAATTGCTTCCTCTAATGTACCTGAATGCTGAAGAAACAATATTAGCTTGCATTTCCCACGAGTGTCCATATACAGTATAAAGCCAGGCTCAGAATGAGAAATCATTGTGCATAAAGCACTTGATTTAAGGGTGTTGTTTAAAAATTGACATTGTTATAGCAGAGAAAAGGTGATAGTTGTTTTTAAAAATTCTGTAGTTAAGCCACAAAGTATTTAACCAAGCTTCACAGAATATTCTTTTTCTATGAGCTAAGAGCCAACACTGATTTGATGACACATAATCAATCAATCAATCAGCATTAAGAACATTTTAACACTAACAAAATTTCTATTTCAAGCTATATAAATGAGATTTTCTTCTTATAGGGCAGGCAACTTAATTGCCTCCAGATATTTTGGACTACAAGCATGACTGATAGATACAGCAATCCAAAACATCTGGAAGGCATTTAGGGTTATTTGTCTTTGCATTCATGGAACTAACACAGCTATAACTGTCTAGGATTCAGCCTTTATCTACCTGTTGCATTTATGTGCCACTTTTCATCCAGGGCAGTGAATCTATCTCCTTTACACTGCTGTTTTCAGAGGAAATGGGTCTTGAGGTATCAGTCATGTTTCCTCTTTTTCCTAGCAGACCATAAAAATTGTTTAAATCATTATGACGGATACGATGTGATATTATTAAGCTAAGTAAAATTTTGGGTAGTGACTATAGCAAATGATGTCTCTCAACAGATGAAAATTGCAACATAACTGCTAAGAATGTCTACTGGATTAGCTAAATTGTTTATCAACCCAGTGATTTGGGATTATATTTCTCAGAATTAAGGATTAGCCATTCGTGAAGACACATGTCAGTCACCAGATTGGAAAAGTTGGTATGATATATAATGCTGTATGAATGATGCTCTTTAGAGGTATAATTGTTATAGTTCAAAGTGGAATAATTACTTTTAAAGATTATATGGTATAACACTGGATATATCAAGCACTACCATGCCAAAACTGAATCTGGCCATGCAGTCCACACACAAACAGTGTGTTCAGTCTTCCTCCTGTCCAGGGTCTTGTTCAAAGGGCATGGAGAAAATGACAGGTCTTCTTGATGGTCGCTCTACTCTTTAAAACAGTGGAAGATAAATGATATAGGCAGACAGGCAGAGACAGACATTTTGTTTTTATACTTGTTTGGGGCCCATAGTCTGGCAAGATCAAAGAGTATTACAAATAAATAAATAATAAAATATCTGTTGTTCAGTTATATCAAAAGGACTAACATGATGCAGTCATTAGAATTCTGATTTTAAATATGTAGGACTAAGGTTGAAATTCCTGCTCTTCTAGAGAAATTATTTTATAAAACATAAAATGTATTAAGAGTTGAAAAACTGTGATGGGTGGCTATATAAATAAATAAATAAAACTATCTAGAGTGGGAAAAGAAATATATAGTTTCCTATTGTACAGTAATTGCAGTGAAACTAAAATCCTTCTTTTTTACCAGGACAGGGTAGAAACTTAAGCATGATTAACGTTAAAAGCTATTATCTCTGATTCTTGATTTTCCATTTGAAAAATGTAATACTACTGCTTTTTTGACCTATTTATATTTTTGCTGGTAAACAGCTCCTCAGGTAAAAAAAAACAAAGGTTTCCCCTTTCAGTCGTGTCCAATTCTAGGAGTGGTGCTCATCTCCGTTTTGTAGCCGAAGAGCCATTGTTCTCCAAATATGCTTCTGTGGTTATGTGGCCAGCATGATTATATTCCAAGGCACATGGAATGCTGTTATCTTTCCCGCTGAAGGTGGTACCTATTTATGTCCTTGTATTTCTATATGCTTTCGAACTGCTAGGTTGGCAGGAGCTGAGGCAAGGAACAGGAGCTCATCCCCTTAAGCAGCGCCTGGATTTTGAAATTGGGCTGCCGGTTTCCAGCTAAAAGCCCAACATCTTAACCTCTTGGCCACCATGCCTCACCGTTCAGCCTCCGTGCCCCACAGATCGCCTCTACGTACTAACTTCAACTCTCAAGTGAATAAAGTCAGATATAAATCTTGTTTGGGGTGTTAAAGACAGGTCTCCTCGTGCTCCTTCTGTTTGGTAGATCGGAGAAAATAAGTGGGGCTTATTGAACATATGCATTAAAAAATGATAAATCATAGTTTGGATTTACAGTGTATGTATAGTACTGGACATGCTACTTAGGCATGAATAGAACTTCAGCGAGGTCACCTCTATTTGGGAATTCCTGATCGCGCCCTCACTGCATGGTGCATTTTTCTGGGGAAGATTATAGCAACCGTTAAACAGCCCTCAGGAACATCATTGTATGCGTCTAGCTGATTCTACAAAAAGTATTTGCTGATTCTGCAAACAAATTCCTTGAAACCCAAGAGCTTTCATGATTTGAACTTTTTCTTTTTGATGGTGGACAGAGTGGGTGTGGAGCGCGGAGCTCCGGCCATCCCCCGAGGAAGATTGAAGGGCCTGCTTTTCTCCTCGTTTCCTCCCCCTCCCCGTTGTGTGATCCACCTGGCGCGGACGCCGGCTGCCCGGAGCTGAGGACTCCCGTTTTTGCGGGTTGGTGGAGCGGGCTCCCGGGTTGTTTTTGAGGCCGGTGGAGGCAGCGGGGAGAGTTTCCACTGGTGAACTACTGGTGCATTGGAGGCCTCGTGAGTGGCCTCGAGGCCCAGCTTAGCTCAGCGTCAGACCTGGCCCGGTTGTCCTTCGTGGTGAGTCCGGAGGAGCAACGGGGCCTGCGATACGACTCTCAGGACGGTGCTGGCGGCCAAGGCCTTTTTGACAGCGTCCAGCAGAGCCTGGAGTGGCAGCAGTGAGGCTGCTGTGGGGCTGCGTCCGTGACTTTTGCTTGGGCCTGGTCTCTGCGTCCGTGACTTTCGCTTGGGCCTGGTCTCAGGCCAGCCTGAGACCCCCACTGGGGGCTGCGGGCCAGCGCTTGGTTGGGATCAGCTGTTCGGTAGCCGGACCTTTTCGGGTTCGGCTTGGAGCAGCTGGTCTCGGCCTGCGATGGTGGCGGCCTTGACAGCTGATCCAGCGCCTCTGAGCACCGAGGCCTCTTCGTGCAGCCCGGAACTCTGTGGCTCTGCGGACGTGAAGACAGCGCGAGGCTCGGAGGACATTCGCCGATGCAGACCAAGTGGAAAGGGGAGGACATTTCGGACTCTTTATTTGGACTGGGTCAGCGAGCCCAGCCTCATAAGAGGAACTGCGGGCCAGGGTTGGTTCAGGGCTGGCCCCTGGGTGTGAGCCGGGGCCAGCTGG
>JANHZU010003378.1:34405-44464 GCA_032468055.1 Acrochordus granulatus
TCCTGGAGATTGAATCAGGAGTCTCCGGAGTTCTCTCTCTTGAATGCCTTTCACTTAATTTATGCTGTTTACGCAGCAAGAGACTCCGTTGTGAGGCTTCCCACGTGAGCTGATTGCGCAGTGCTCATTGCGATCAGGAACATGGGAATGGAGTAAACTGCACGAGAGGAGAGTCAGCAGAACGCACACACGCTCTTGCAGCATTAGTAGAACTCTCACACGGGGTTGCTGTCTACAACAATGGAGTAAAATACAAGGTAAGAGTCGGCAGAACTCTTGCGTGGAGTTACCTGAATGGGAAATACAGAGTGCGCTTACTGATGACGCGCAAGGTTTGGCACGAAGTTTCCTCGTCTCATGCATTGCGGCTCATCTAGCAGAATACTTTTGATTAAATTTTTTTCTCGTCCTGCGAGTTTCTCATCTTGTGAGTTACTCATCTTGTGAGGTACCACTGTATTACAGATGTTATTTGGGGAGATACAACCTGATGAATAGCTTTATCCAAATTCAGAAATACTCCTGACTTAATGACTAGCCAAGCAACCTGGATCCAGCTGAGGATATCAATCCAGCAGCTTGCTCCTGAAGGAGTGCTTCCAGGCTTCTGGAACTTCTTAAAGTGGCTGCTTATCTTTAAGCCAGACAAGTCTGCAAGACAGTTTTCTGATATTGTATTTTTAAAAAGAAAAAACTTAGAAAAAAAGATGAACTTTCTTTTTCCCAAGAACCTCTAGTTCCTTTTAGAAGTGTTGATACATTTCTAAAATTGGTACAGTTTATTCATTGCTCTATAGTCTCAAGGCTGTCAAGATTTAAACCATGCAGATAATGTACTTCCACTTGGTATTAATGTCAGAGTTAAAAGATTCACACTGAAATTTTTTTTAAAAAATGCATTTGATTGCCAGTGCCAAACCAAATGTATACAATGATTGTATACGTTTAAATATAAGAAATGAAGGAATCATTAACTATTCCCAGTGCTGAACAAACATGGATATTTAATGAACAAACTCTTCATTGCTTGTTTTTATTCCAGTTGAACTGAAGGGTATTTTGTAGAGTATGTTTACCTTAACATTTTCTATTCAAAATTTGCCTAGTGCTTTAGTATATTTAACTTCATGATATCATTTTTGTTCAATAAGCAATAACCAGTCTGTACTATAGATGAGGAAGTAAGTCAGAAATTTAGGTAGCTTGTCTATAGCCATTAGTTGACAATGATATAGAATTTATACTATAGACAACCAGGCTCCTAGTCCTCATCATTCCAACTCTTGAAATGAAAACTGTCATCCATGAATTTTGAAAGTATATTTTAAACCTTGTTTTATGCAAGTCTGTTCTTATTTTTTTAAAAAAATCCATGGGATTTGAGCACAATGTCTTGCAGATGCCTTCAGACTGCAATCTCAGATTTTCTATGCAACAAGGCTAATTGAATGCTGGCCAGGAATTTGGGGAATAATACTTCCATACATCAAGAGTTGACTGCTTTGAGAATGTTGGTCAAAAACATCCCTTACCAAATAAACCTGCTTCCAAACCTAGTAGAGGCATTTTCTGTTTGAGAAGTATTCTGTCAGTCATTTTCCCTCTGACATGCCTTCTCTGCCTTCCCCCAGGTTCATGGCAGGATGAAAAATGCTTCACATCTACTACAGGTACCTTCTGCCAGGTTTGAAAAGAATGCCTACAAATTCATGAGGTCCAACAAGTCATTTGTGGGCTCAGTGTACTTTATTTCTTGTTAATGTTGGTAAAGTTACAGAGTGAAATCAGCATCTGGGAAGAATGTGTGATAAACTCTCCCACTTCTCTTGACACTTTCACGATCAAATTATATAATCTGTCTTAGACAAAATATGCTTCAACACTTAATGGCAATTATAGTGCTAACCTGTTGCTTGTGACAAAAGCCTGGTGGGATGAATGTTCAAGTGATGTCTGAGTATCTTTTGGCCAATCTGTCATGAGTCACACTGAGTCCCAAGGAAAGCTGTGTTGATTTCCTATCCCGGTGTGCTGGGAGACATGGAGATAGTTGCTCTTAGAAACCTCAAAGTTATGCCATGAATATCGTAGCAGCAGCTCATGCAATATGATTGAATCCTTTTAGTGACCTGAGGTACACACAGTCATCAAGAACATATATAAGTAGAATCACAACATGTCCTTATCCAACTTCCATTCAAGTGGCAATGGATTGGTGCCATTGCAGAAGATTATTGTAATGGTGAAGTTGTCTAGACTGTGTGCACCATTTTCTTCACAATTCAGCCATTTGGCAAATAGCTCACAATTACAACAGCTTCAGCATTCCACAGTCATGTGATCTCCATTTGTGACCTTCCCTGCTGGTTTCCCAGAAGCAAAATGAACTGGAAAGCCAGCAGGAAGTCACAAATCATCCCACAAGTAGCTTCCACTTTCAATACTTTTTCACCCACCTGTCTACTCACACTCCACAGTGCCTGCCCATGGTACCTACCCACCCATCTGTATTCTGTGGCACCTGCCCTCCTACATCTATAGCACCTACCTTCAGCACCCACCCACCTGTACCCCATAGTGCCCACCTGTGGCATTTGCCTATGGCACCTGCCTGTAGCACCTTCCCATTTTTCATAGTTCTCACCTGCTGGCCTGCTGGCGTGGATTTCTACATTTTCTTATCTCTCCTTGTTTAAGACACATATGGTCCTTGCTTAATAAAAGCAATGGGGGCTGCCAGGACTGCCATCACAAAGTGATTCAGTAACATAGCACCATACTTTACAATTTGAGAAATTACAATCCCAATTGCCATCATAATCCAAGGTCTAGCTATAGATTATTGCACAAAATTGCAAAAAGTTGTGGATCCAGGCAGAGTATCTTTTAACTAGACAGGTAAAAAGTAAAGGTTCTGCTGTCAGTTGTGCCCAACTCTAGGGGCAGTGCTCATTTCCATTTCATAGCTGAAGAGCCATAATTGTCCAAAGACACTTGCATGGTCATGTGGCTAGCATGATTATATGCCATAATTACCTTCCCATCAGAGGTGGCACCTATTTATCTACTTGCATTTTTACATTCTTTCAAACTGCTAGGGTGGCAGGAGCTGGGGCAGGAACCAGGGCTTATCCCATTACACAGCAACGCTTGGGTTTCAAACTTGAGCTGCCAATCTTCTGGCCAACAAGCCCAGTGTTTTAACCACTTGGCCACCATGTCCACTATAACAGACAAACATGCCTTTAAATGCACAATTAAAACTCATACGTAAGATGTTGACTTCTCTTTGTCTAAAATAAGCAAACGAAAGACCAAAATAATAGAGTCAGATGAATAAAATAGAAAGATGAGTAGTAAACTCTTTCCTCTTCTCCTTACCATTTTTCTACTCCAAATCCACAGTTCATCCAATAGCTGTTTCAAACCTATTGTTATAAGCCATGATTCAAAGTTTGACTCTAACTTGGAAACTGACAGTGTTGCTCCACCTAAGCTTGTGCTTCAGGATGGTCAGCCTCAGAATCAAGAAGCCAAGATTCAATGAAGCTGATCAGCCACAGGCATTTCCTGTTCAGCTATAGCAGTCAGATGACGAGGTACAAGCCCCAAGCCCCCATCTTGTACCTTGTTTGTGATGCTTTACCATTGGACCAGCTGACTACCCAATTTGGCATCCTGTGACTTTTGCAACATATTTTATTTATTTATTTAGCAAACTTATATGGACTATACTCTTGTTTTTTGGACTATATTTAGCCCTCTTCAGGCAAGTTCTTTTACTAAGCATTTGACTGCTGTTATTTGCCTAAAACTGTCAGATTTAAATACCATGTGTGTGTATCAGCAACCTTGAAACAGAACACCTAAGGCAAGTAGCATCTTTGGGCAATGATTGTACACATACAATGTAACATTTTCTTATTTTAAGCAATAATGTAGGTATATTTACTTACTTGAACTTTAGTCTCACTGAAATCAGAACAAATGTAATTAGGATATCAAGATTATACTGAACTAATTCATTACCTTTTTGTAACATTTATACATAAATATGTATTTACTTATCTTGGTTTTTCTTTGGGGTAAGCAATGTTATACAATCTATAGAAAAGTAAGAAATAGCAAATAAATTAAAGTAGAAAATTTTAAAAAGGAAATATTGCTACCTCCATTTCTCAAGGGCGTGCTCTCACAATGGCATCTCCATCTCATTCTTGTCAGTCTGTCACTGAGACAGACAGAAGTTGGTCCAAAGTATCCGATCAAGAAAGTATTGTTTCCCCTGGTAACATGACCCAAGACTTTCTACATGGACTTTGTAGGGTGTACAGAGGAGAAGCCTTCAAAGACAAGAAGTTAGCTAGGTGCCAATTGACCTCAACTTGATTGAAATGCTGTAGCAGGACCTCAAGAGAGCTGTGCCTATACAAATGCCCACAAACCTCAATGACTGAAGCAATATTGTAAAGAAGAGGGGCCAAAATTCCTCCACAACAATGTGAGAGACTGATAAAATTATACAGAAAACCATGACTTCAAGTTATTGCTGCTAAAGCCGGTTCTAGAAGCTATTGAATCATAAGATGTACTCAGTTTCTCACACATGGCCTCTCTGTTTTGGCTTTCTTTTTGTAAAATAAATGATGACATTGTGTAATATGTCATGTGTTGTTGTTTATCTGAGGTTGTATTTGCCTACTTCTAAGAATTGCTAAGGACCAGATGATTTTTTACTATGTCCTGATAGGTAAAACCATAGAACTCAAAGAGAATGTACTTTCTTCTTCACATGACTGTATATACTTTTGTATGTGCAGCCACACAAGCAACTTTTAAACAATGCCTTCATTCAGCATGTGTTCTTATATTGCTTTACTTCTTTTTATCAGGATTACATGGGGCTTCCCTTGAAGAGTGTCCAGAGATTGGAGCTGGTGCAGAGTGAGGCTGCGCAGATGATTTTAGGGGCCAATAGATCGGCCCACATAACACCTTTGTTCCGTGAGCTGCACTGGTTACCAGTTTGCTTCCGGGTACAATTCAAGGTGTTAACATTGACCTTCAAAGCCCTTCATGGCATGGGACCAGGCTATCTGAGGAACCGTGTCACCCCGATGGGGAGTTCCCGGCCCACCAGAATCAGCAGAGGAGTCCTTCTCTGGTTCCCGTCGGCCAAGGAATTTTGACTGGCGGGGTCTAGGAGGAGAGCCTTCTCTGCTGTGGCTCCTGCCCTATGGAACATCTTGCCCTTGCTGAGGGTTGCCCCCTCCCTGATGGCCTTACGGAAGGGCCTTAAGACCTGGCTCTACGAGATAGACTGGGGCTCCGGGGGGGGTTCATTATCATCCTGGAGGTGGCTGATGGATTCCTAGCCATCCTCACCCCCCTTTTTTATCAACAAAATCTTTTTAGCTCACCTCGCTCGTCTGCCAGATTTTTTATTTTGATTTTAATGTTTTTATTTTATTTTTAATGTTTTTAATGAATGTTTTTAGAGTTCTTGTTAGCCGCCAAGAGTCTCTGGATTTTGGCAGCATATAAATTAAATAGATAAATAATTTTAAAAAACGTAGAAAAGTTTATCATATTGGCAGGGATCAACCCATATTCTTTTTGCAGTTTTCAAAAGTTTCATTTTAAGGAGAAAGGTGGGGTTCAGTGATGGAAGAGCACATGCTTTGGATACAGCAGCCTCCAGTAAAATCTTAATATCTCCAGCCAACATAGGAAAG
The DNA here is from genome assembly GCA_032468055.1 of Acrochordus granulatus. NCBI lineage: Eukaryota > Metazoa > Chordata > Lepidosauria > Squamata > Acrochordidae > Acrochordus > Acrochordus granulatus. Next base: position 40,141 of record JANHZU010003378.1, read on the forward strand.
AAGACATCTGTCTTAAACTCTGACCTTTTTGATGTAAGATTAGAAAAAATCCTGTGTTGAAAAATTAACAATTGAGTATGCTGCACCCATGATGTGCTTTAAAACAACTGCTTGCAAGGCACTTTGTATTTTAATTAAAAGATTACTGAAGTATTATAAACAAGGGAGCCTATTTCAGAAGGCCATTAAACTTTAAACCTTCTGATATTTTTCCTGAATTTTTTAGATTGACTTTCAACAAGGAGCTGGCTGGTTTTGATGATACTTGAAGAACAGCTTGGAGCTTACGGGTATAGGAGATCATTCCTTTCTTGAAATGTTTTGGCAGGCTTTCCTGCCCTGAAGCTGGAGGCTGCCCTGGTGAGATGCCGAAAAGACTTTCCTTGCTTCATATCCACTGTGGCTTCCTCTCTAGAATGAAGAAGGATGAATTTGATGATTTCTATTGGTCAAGAAAAGCAGTAAAAGATTGGAATTCTTTTGTCAGTTTTGTTTTCTCAGTATATTCTTCCATGTATCCTTGCATTATGTTGCACCCTATATTCCTCTTACATCCTAGTATTGTTCATTACCTCCACAATCTTGTTTATAGCATTAGAAGCCACTTTTATCATGTGTTTTCCCACAACCTTTGGCTCTTGAGCATCCTTTAGTCACTTTGCAGAGTGAGATAAGAGATATATACATTTAATAAATAAATCCCAGAAATGGCTGGGCATTTAGAAGGCAATCTAGTCAACATTTTTGATTCTGCGGTGTATGTAGTTATGATCTTTGACTTGGAAAAAAGGATCATTTTTAGGTAATGTTACACTACTTAAAACTGCAGGATTCCATAGATACCTCACAAATCTTGGATGCAGACTGGAAACCCTCTCTAAAATGTGACCACTGCATTGCAGTTTTTAATGTGAAGGAAGGAAAGAGATATTAAACGTATGGTGACCAATCCTGTTAATTTAGAAATTATTAATGTTGTGTAATATTTAGAATCAAATGAAATCAAATTTAATCTTCATTGTGCCTTCAAAAGAGGACCTGGTGGCTGTGCAGTTAAAATGCTGGGCTTGTCGGCTGGAACGTCAATGACTTGAGCTCAAGACCTAAGCGCCACCACAAAACAGGGTGAGCTCCCATTCCTGCCCAGCTCCTGCCAACCTAGCAGTTCGAAAGCTTGTAAAAATGCAAGTAGATAAACAGGTACCACATTTGGTGAGAAGGTAACAGTGTTCTATGTGTCTTGGCACATAGTCATGCCAGCCACGGAAGCAGCTTTGGACAAAGTTGGCTCTTTGGCTATGAAATGGAGATGAGTATCACCCCCTAGAGTCAGTCGCAAAAAAGATGTCTACAGGTAAGAGTAAAAAAAGAAAAACCAAGACAGTTGTTCTATCGAAGCCCCACTCCTGTTATACATATAAAAGAAGTCCCTCTCTGAGAGAGATGGGCAGTTCAAAAATGTGATAAATAAATGGCAAGGGTTCAATTAATCAGTTATGACCACCATTTTAATTTTTTTAACCTTTTCTGCCTAGCCTTGACATTCTGTTGAGTATAGCCTGTTGACTGCCAAGGGTATGTATGGCCCTTAATTCCAATATCAACTTCCCTTTTCTATTAATATTCTGCTTCCTACCTGCCAGACCACAGCCATTTCTTTTAGGGCTGACTCTAACAAGAAAACCAGAAGTTAGGTTCATCTGATGAAGCAAAAGTACAGGAACACGTCAACACATAGTGCGTCAGCAGCATGAACCTCATTCATGGCATTTCCTATACCAAAGGACCTCAGAGTTCAGGGACTAAAATAGTAAACCAGAAGGATATTGCAGCATACAACCCTACTGTTGAATTTCAAAAATGTTTCACACTCTTACAAAACACAATTTTCTTTAGCTTCTCCTGATTATTGTCTTCCATTTTTGTGACCAAACCTGTTCCCATTGCTACTGTAGTGCTATTTCTCTGCAATCTGATAGCTCCTCTGTGCCACATCAACGTAACAAGCTGAGCCTACAGTTACCAGATATCTTAACAGAAGGAGGACACAGAAAATTAGGAAGAAGGTCAGGGAGCTGGAGTAGGGTGAGGGAAAGAAGACTATACTGTTTAATATTTACATTCACTGGAGAGAAAGGGATGATACAGAGTAAGACCTTAGAAACTAGTTGCTGGAGACTTTGGTTTGAAACTGATGACTTCAGAGGATGAAATGGCTTTTCTCTGATGGTAGGTCAATTAAAACAGTGGTAAAACAATTGGAAGTTCCCCATTCCTGAGCTGCTTTAAATAGGTAGCTCTTAATGGGCTAATAATAGAACCCCATCCTTGTCCCAACTGCAGATGTCCATCTTCTAATGCATCTTCTCTGTGTTACAGCCACTTCATTTTGTCTATTGTAGAACTTAAGTCAAAATAGTGGCTCTCTGGTGGTGATGCTATAATAGAAGGCATGGCTATCACACATGCGCACTCTGGAACTCTGCATTGCACAGTAATTTCAAAGCCCTGAGATGGCAATTAGCTCTTTTTAAGAATCTAAAGAAATATTACATAAATAAATATCTTCAGAAATCATATACATTCCTCCTTGATTTGAGCCACATGTTAAAATATGGTTGACTTGTGAATCATCAGATCTTCCCATCAAAGAACAACTGAAATATGTGTGATTTTTTAAAAAAAAAAATTCCATTAGCATTTTAAAAATTTGTTCCACTTCCTTAGTTCTCATGTGGTAAGTATGAGTGGGTATATGACATGAAGAATCTTAATATGCCATGTTCACATCACATTTATTACTGGTGAGGCAGGAAAATGGATGAGCAGCACTTGGTTCAGCAGTGTTCATAAGTTTTTCTCTGTCAGAGTTTAATACTACTACTACATTTATACATTGCATTCAGCTGTGATTTGAGCAAGCCATAATCAACAGGTCATAATCTGTTTAATACTACTACTACATTTATACATTGCATTAAGCTGTGATTTGAGCAAGCCATAATCAACAGGTCACAGGGCACATACTACTACATTTATACATTGCATTAAGCTGTAACTTGAGCAAGCCATAATTGAGGGCACAGCTATGCCATCAACCATGATTCATAAACCACAGTGACTATTATTAAACAAATCAGAGTGTGGTTTAGCTTGTTGCAAATCCTACAAACTCTTTTTCAGAACATATACTTGCTTGAGAAGTAAGTATATGTTCTGAAATTAATTGATTATAGCTCCTTCATAATTGGTCCATTTTGAATTCAAAAGTTCTAGTAGCTGTTGACTCTACGTTCTACTTCTTCATACAAAAAATATTTACATTAACAGTATAGTATATTGTTCAGGTAATCTACATTTTAGGGATACATATTTTTAGGATATAATTTCTTAATTATTTTTTATGTTAACCTTTGTCATCTTTCAGTATCTTGAAAGGAAAAGCATTGGCATTATCAAGACAACCTAGGCCTATAATGGCTCATATTCAAACTTCCCACAGCTGGAAGAATTTGAACCAGTCATCTTAACCTATCTCATAAGATTATTCTGAGGATAAAATGGGAGTGATAAATACTACCTTAAGATGCTTAGAAGAAAAGTGAGGGAACATTTTAATCAATGCACATTTAAAAATTCTAAGTGGTCATTATTGGTAATATATCAGCACATTCTCAAGTTGCTAATATTGAAACAAGTTAGGAGCAAACCTAGATGAAACTGAACAAATAAAAAAAAATCAGGATGTTCTTCATTTACTTCATAAAAACAAACCAGTCATCCCAAAGTTATTTAGGATTTTGCTAATATTTAAAGTAAATAGACTTAATTGAAACCACAGGCATTCTGTAGTCATTTTCTCATATTTCTATGGTATTGGGGTATGGGAACTTTTGCATTTTGTTAATGGAAGACTAAATATAAAATGTCAGAAAATGTTGATTGTTTGTTCTTGATTTTTTTTTCCTCAGGGATTATTTTCCTCCATTTTCTTCAGTCCTTTTTGCTCGTGTCACATATGCAACATGAGATTTCTAAAAGGATGTTATCAGTCAAACCATCTCCCTGTCTGGTAATAATGTTCCTGACTGCTATAGGAAACCTAAATAATGCATCATTAAATCAATTCTTAATAGGAATGCAGGCCAACAAGTTCATGATTGTTGCAGGCAAACCTGATCCAAGGGAAACACTATCGTTTGATTGGCATCTTCCCCAAGAGAGAAGCCTTGAATGACAATGGGGGACAAAACCCCAACAAAGAAAAAACAAGGAAGGAAAAGCCACGTACCCACCATTGTTTGCCAGGAAATGCAACCAGCTA
>JANHZU010003378.1:88385-104334 GCA_032468055.1 Acrochordus granulatus
AACTTCAATATCTGTCCCTCCAAAGAGCAATCAGGGTTGATTTGCTGTAGGATTGACTGGTTTGATCTCCTTGCCGTTCAAGGGACACATCATATATGCAATCATTTAAATCCCATGGAGCTTTCTTGGTGGTCTTTTGAAAAGTAGCCATCTCTAAGCTTCTTTGAAAGACTGTAATGCAGATAAAATGAGATAATCCTGTACATGTTGTTGATTTAAACTCTTTAGGGAAAAGTGTTTAATGGATTATTATACATCCTTTGAAGTTTTTCCAGAGGGGTTGATTTTTCTGCTCAAAGAATACAAGAAGATTCCTGCTAGATCAAGCCCCACAGGCCATCTTGATCAGCATTCTGTTTCAACAGTAGCCAATCAGATACATTCAGGAAATCTCCAAACATGGACAAGAGGATAAATGTTGCCCTCCACTGTTGCTCCCTAAGGGCTAGCATGGCTATTTGTGGTAAACAACCATCAAGACTACTATCTATTGATAACTTGACCCTACATAACTTTGCCCAATTCCCTTTTAAAACCTAAAATGGGCAATCCTTACAATCACGATAGATATTTCCAGTTGTGGTTGATCAATTTTGTTGCTGTTTTTGTGGTGGTAAATTATGCTGTTTGGGAACCATGGACTCATTTGAAATTGTAAGGGGAAGTTGTGGATGCTTTGGCAAAATGTCTTGGCTTGCCCAGTTCAAAAAGGGAACCAGTGAGGTCGCTCTGCATTGCCTCCTAAAGATCTTCTCTACCACATAAACTTACTTTTGCCTTTCTTCTGGATCATAAATCCAGTACTTGGCTTTCAGGCCATGCTTTCCTTTTTTAATTAGAAGAATATTTTTAAAAAGTCAAATGGATCACAGCATTAGAAGTCCCAAAGATATACTTTTAACCATGCTGATATCTTCAGTTGCAAGGTTGCCTAACCCAAGACTAATGCCATGTTCTCATCATGTGACCACAGGCATTCTTTAATCTGAATTCTTCACAACTTCTGTGGCTCCAGAACTGATGTTTAGTTTTGATAAGTCCCATTTCATATTATATCCTGATAGTTCAACATCATTCCCAAGAGGACAAATTTTTGGTTCACCAGAAGGAGCTGACATGAGAGATTGCAGCAATAGCTGTCTCAGTGGTGAAGTGACTAGTATAATTTGAGAAAGATTAAGTGAAGTATTTAGTAGGAACAGCAATAGCAAGCCACATGACAAAGGATCCTCATTCTGTAGTCAAGAAAAGTGTTCATACCAAGGCTAGACTTTTGCTAGTCTAATCCAAGGTAGTGCAAACTAATATTTTGAGTTACCTGTCCAACAAGCACTAGAAAGTTATGAGAACAGATAGTAAATATCTATCACACCCTTGAGTGTGCAGACAGATTGTTTACTAGATGAGCCCATTTCAGTTGTGCTGTAACTATAAAAAGAATCCCACTGTTTAATCTGCTGCTAAGCGTGACTGCAAAGTCATCATAGCAGCTTGTTTTTCTAACTCCTACTCTTCCCACCCAATTATTTGCAAATGGACTGGCTGATATCAAGGATATGATGTTCTGTTAACTAAAAATTATACGCCATTTGTAATAATAACAACAATTATCCCATTTACTAGATGCACCAAGAAAAATTCCCTTATCTGGGAGGATTGCTTTTGATGCATAGAAAAGTATCTATTCTTTAGAGAAGTGTGGAGAATGATCTCTCACCCATCTAATAACGCTGGCTGTACAAGGAAAAAGCAGACACTGTTCAAATGACAGAGCAATTCTTGCACAGCATGATGCTCCATAGGTGGACTGCCCTGGAGGATCAGACCTGCAGGCTGATAGATCCTCATTCCTTTGATAAATTAACCACTGCTAAATTAATCTGCTCCCATAATTCCAGAACTTAGTTGAAGAAGATGTGAAGCAGCTGGCTCAAATGACTTGTAACCAGCTAGCTCCTGACTTTAGGGAACCTGGTGCCTTTCAGGCATTTTAGGTTGCACCTCCCACTATTTCCAGCACTGGTCATTCTGGGCAGATGAACACTAGTCCAAAAACCAAGAGGATCCTGCATTGCTTATTCTGATTCTAGACTTGGATGGAAAGTGTCCTTTGTTGTTATTGTTCAATCATTTTGGAGACTTTGTGACCGATGAGCATCATTTCACCATAATTGTCTGTCAGTAACCACATGTTTGTGACGTTAGTGATAATATCTAGCCACCTTGTTTTCTGTGAGCCTCTTTCAACTATCAAGGCCTTTTCCAGTGATTAAGGAAGTATCTTTATCTTTAGAGTACAATTCAAGGATGTTGCTTTTTCTTAATTCTCCCCATATTCAAAACTCACTGTGATTAAACAGCCTATCTGTAAGAGATTCTCATTACCAGTCCCTTGGTATGCTACTTTTCTAACTTTCAAGACATCTTTTTGTGAAGGAACAGTTACAAAATGATCCCTGCTGTCTGTTGTAATATACAGAGAATGTATTATACTTATCTGTTCCATGTATTATGTAGATCATGCCAAATGAATACGAAAAAAGTTAAAATTCTATGCCCAGCTTGCTTATTCACTAATTTCACTTGTCATGAATATTCCCTATCAAATAATTGTGCATTTTTATTCTCTGTTCTTCAAGTCACATTCTCCAATCTCTCTATGAATTTCAAGAGGCAGTACATACTATTATTATATCACAGCATTTCCATTTATTCATTATTTTCAACTCATTATTTTTAAAGTAAAATGCAATGGTATTTTTCCATGCATATTCCATATGGCAGAGAAAGAGTTGGAAAATACATTTTATGACATAGTTATTGTATAATTTCTATCAAGGCAACAGAACAAAGATGTATTCATTTCATTTGGAGCAGCATGCAGCTTTCCAAATTATGAATAATAATTCAATCACATGAATCTTTAATTCAATCAGCTGCAAGGAATAAAATATGAATAAACAATTCAGATTTGTTAAGAGACGCTAATTGTTATACATCAGCTTTGTTTAATTCATGGGTGTTCAATCTTGGTAAGTTTAAGATGTGTGGACTTCAACTCCCAGAATTCCTTAGCCAGCTATTTAATTGAAGTCCACATATTTTTAAATTCCTAAGGTTGGATACGTCTGATATAATTCTTTTATAATAAAACATATCCGTGATAAGGTTGATTTTATTTTTTTAATTCATTTTCCTCCCTATTTATGGGATCAAATATTTCTTTTTGGAAGCTAAAGGTCCAGAAATTATTAATAAACTCCTCTAAACTATCTCCATTAGTTTATAGATATTAATATCTGTAGCTCCTCTGTATATTTATATTGCAAAAGATTATCTCCACTTATGGAAATGTAGTTGACTTGCGTTGTAAAAAATGCAACGTAATTCTGTACGTGATCCAGAAAAGCAACCGCATGTTACAACACATAACTCTGTCATTACTGGAAGAGAATACTTATACTATGAGTGTCTGGAATTGCCTGTAGAGAGGGCTGTTTTTTGCATAACCAACTTTAAGTACTGGTTGACACTGGGAGAAATAAGGGGTGAATCTGTTGATACCACTTTAGCTACTTCTCCCTGTACTCAGGCAGTCTTAATTCTAAATTACCTCAGGAAAATCCCATCTGTATAAAGACATTTTGGCAACAATTTGCAAATTATTCAATCTGGACTGCAGGCAATTGCGCCTTTCCTGCTGCCACTATTTTTTCTTTCAGGAAAGCAATTTCCAAATAGCTTTCTTTCGCATGGGCATATCTTCCTGGATCTCCTATATATACTTTTCTGTGGATATGGGTATGTATTGCCTACTACAGAGACAGCTGCTGGTTCAAGGCCCAGCAGATATTTTTCTTTTTAATTACAATTTTTCTTTTCTTGAGTAGCTAGCTTTGCCCCTGAGCTTTTTAAAAATATTTAATAAGTCTGTGAGATTACCATTCTATCAGTTACCTGAGACAGAAAGGTAGGTTACATTGTTTGTTCTTGCACCTAGATCAGTCTAAAGTCTTGTGGCAACGTGAAGATTTACACATTTCTTATCACAGAAACTTTTGTGAAATGCAACCCAGAAGAGGTAACAAGACTGAGTTTTATTGAACTAGATTGAGTGGAATGAAATTCACAAAAACTCATGAAAAAAAATTGATTAGTCTGTAAGATGCCACAGTTCATTTTCCAAATCCTAACTTGGTTCTATCAACATAAATAGAATTATTGTTTGTAACACAGAAACTTAACATAGCTTAACTGAATTTTTAGATCCAATGCTGCAAGAAAGTTTGCCTGTTTTCTCAGGAGGAAGTCCCATTATCTTCAATGGAGCTTAATTATTAGTTTTCAGCCTGCATGTCTAGCCAGTAATGTGCTGCTTGTGATCACCAGCTCAACTGTATTCCACACAGTTTTACATTTTCTACCTACTGAGAATATGCTCATTTCTACTGCAATCTGTAAAGGATGAGCAAACAGTTAATCATAGCATCTCTTGATTTAATTATTTGTACTTCAATTAGCGATAGGTTAATATGAAAAGGATGTAAATACATGAATGAAAAGTCCAGAGTTGTATATTTGCCTTGGCTATTGTGATAATAATAATGAATGTGTAATTAATAATGCATTGTATTTTAAATTGCTGATTTTTTAAAAAATAAATTCCTCTATATTTATAGGACATAAATATAATTAAAATCAATTCCTATTCATTATGTTGAACATTCAATATGCAGATTCATATAGTAGTTTGAAACAGAGAAAAAAACATATCAACCTTATCAAATGAGGATCTCCTATGAATTTACAGTAGTTAATTTATACATTACCATTTTCTTCCTTTTCTAGGTGATCTACAAAACTACACATTCATTTCATCTCAGAATGATTTGAGACCTATTTTATTTGGAGAAGAAGAGACATGTTATGTGATTCCACTTTAATTATATTCTAACATTTATTTATATATTTAGATGTGCCCTCCCCCCACTTTTCCTTGTTGCAGTGGCTAGAAAAGATTTGAAGCATTTTGTATGAATAGCAGATATATGAAAACAAGCACAATATGCAACAAATTCATATTTTTTAATCTATGAAGGCCAGGAAAGTAACAGAATAAGGTTTGGCACCTACTTCCAAGTACTATTTGGAAGAAACATTACTTTGCTCCTGTGAAGATTCATGATCCATTCACACTGAGTAGGTTTGTCAAAATACAGATGAACTGAACAGCATAAGGTATAGATAATGAGTCACATTACACAGGCTACAACATTGAAAGTTTTCCTTTGACAGCTTATATTCATTCTCCTTACTCCCACATGAATGAGTAATTAGTTCTACAGTAATTAAGATTTGTTCAATATATTTGGTGAATTCATTCAGCAGTCAAAATAATGTTCCTATATATAATTACCTCTTAGTCCAAAGACAGTTTTCTGCACTCTTCATACATCTAATTTACAAAGTGGTTGTCATATGAACTCTTCTACCGCTTGAAAATGGTCTTGAGCATTTAGAGAGGATGGAGTCTTTAATAACTTGCACTGTTTCCATCTTAATTCCCTCTTTCTTTTATACTCTTACCAATAACTTTCATCAAGAATATTTTGGCTTCACATTATGGAGAACTCAAGTGTTGCACCCCACAACTTCAAGGAGAAAATTTGACAACTATATTTAAGTATGTTTAAAAGATAAGTCATATCAGTGGTGAAATCTAATATAGTATAATAAAGTACAACATGGTAAGATAGTTCAACATCACTTTGCTAACTTTGGATTTCATTTATTAATCAAATTTATGTGCTGCCCATCTCACCAAAAGCAACTCTGGGTGGCACACAACAACTTTAGATCAAATGAAAAGACTCCTTAAGCCAGTAAGATCAATGCTTCTAGCTGTTCCAGCAACCATACATGATAGCAGGAGCTGTCATCTGGTTCTGCCTATTGATAAAAAAATAACAGGAGTTCCATGATTCATTCTATTGTAGCTCTCTCTTTTAAAAAGAATATCTATAAATCTGCACGTGCCTTCAAGTACAACTGTACTTTGTAGCCTTCATATTTCTGACTCAAGATGTATTGTGACAATCATATAGAAGACAGTAAATGTTTTCATATCCATTATGCTATATGCTCACATTTCTTAAAAGTTCTCAACTGTTTTTTGCTAAAATTTCATTCTTTTCTCCATTCAACTTTATATAATTTTGTCTCTTTAAACCTTTTGAGTCTCTTGTCTCATTTTCTTTTATATCAAGAACCGGTAGCTGTCAACCTTCATATCAGTGCAGGGAAAATTTTCAGTTCTCCAGATACTGAGCTCTTTATTTAAGAATAAATTTACTTGACAAAACCTCACAGAGATGACTCTGCTAGATTAATCTCTCTTATCTCTTTTTGCAAGTAAGAATAAAAGATATTTAAAAACAGAAAACCTGCCTACAGTGATCAAAGCCTATATGTATAAATCTACAATCCGGAATTTAAAGTTCAGGCTGTTTTCTCCCTTCCTGAATCAACAGATACTTGGCTGTTCGCTTAGATCCAAAAGACAAAAAATTTAGGCTGACAAAATGATTTTCTAGACTGACAAAGTGGTTCTTGTTTCAGTCGTTTCCCACCTTACAGTCTCAATCAAGCCACTTATTTGCTGTGATATACCCAGACTCAACAAACAACCTCCACAGTGAGCTCAAATATTTTTCAGTCCTTTACTTTTGATAGTTTCTTTGCAAGTGGGCTTTTTCACTATAGTAGCAATGGTGGCACAATTCTATTAAGATATTAGTAGGAATTAACTGCCAGCAGACAATGGGAATTTTAAGAAAGGAATTGAGAATAGATTGTAATATTATATTGTGACAAAATGTAGCCATGACCACCTCCAAGAAATTAATCAAGAAGTGTGCTATATAAGAAATTTTTAGAAAGCATACTTTTCAAAATAAAACTGATTTTTCAAGGTTAGATTCTGATCTAGAACTGTTTCTAAACATAACTAGAACATATCTTCTAGTTATGATATATCTCAAAGACTGTCCTATATAGAAATATTTCTCTTGAACAGACAACAGCAATTGTGACATGGTTTATTCAGTCTATTATGATCACAAATATCTCCATTATTCCTGACCTCTCCTGTGCTATGTTAGACTTCATCATGAAATGTGTACTCTGTTCAGAGATATAAGCCAGGCCTTTTAACACATTGCTTTTATTTTTTTCTGATCAGAAGATCAGAAAGACATACTTTACGATCATAAAGACATTAACGTTTACTCATCCTAAATCCAGTGATAATACTTTCAGATGCTGTATTGGAAACTTGGCTTAGAGTTTGGTCCTGTAGAGCCACAATATTATCTAGGGAAAAATTATTTCAAGTTGATAAATTATTGGGAAGGGGTTTGCTATGCAAAAAGTTGCCGTTAATTAAAACATTCAATGCTTATATAAATTCTGTTCTTCGATTATTTGATGTGGGTGTAAAAGCAACCATCAGTTTTTCTGCTTAAAATGTGAACTAAGTTATGGTTCGGACTTCAGGTTGCCTGAAGTGAGAGTATCTTAATTTTGAAGTTCCTGTGTTAGATATTAAGAGACACATGATTAAATAAATATCTTTTTTTCTACCCCTTAAAGATACTTTATCTATTTCAACCTATTTAAGTTCTAAGACGAAGGCCTGAAATTGATAACAAATGCCAAAGCTGCATTCTGCCATAAACTTAGCTCTCTTCAGAAACTATTTTACTGCATCCTATGAGAATTTACTCATTAATAAATGTACAGAAATTGCATTCCTGCTTCAACTACTTTTTTCAGCAGACCTGCACTGTATTTTCTTTGATTTTATGCATGCCTGACTTTTCTAAGCACTCATCTTTACTTCTACTCACATCTGGAATATGATGATAAGAATTCTTCATGTTTATGTTGTAAACATATTTTTATGTTAATCAATATTATTGTTCATTCTTTTCAAGCCAGGAATATTTTAAAAAATGAAATCCAGAATGAAGTTCTCTAGATGTGCAGTAAAATTATTTAAAATGCCTGAGGAATGTAACATAAGAAGGCAATCTGTTCACACACTATATAAGCATAGCTTCTGGGGTTTGGCATTTAAAATAACAATTTCAAAATATGGCAGCACGTTTGGGCATGTTTATAGGATATCATAAATATTCAGAAAAGAGCAAAGATTCTCATGTGTTTCAATGCCTTTTTTTTGTTGGGCAATTTGTGATATAGATATTCTAAAAACTTGCAGTCTGTTTTGAATAATGTATGTTCTTTGATTTTTCCAGTGTTGTTAAGATTGAAGGCCATTTATGCACAGCTAAACTATACAACATGAAAATGTGACTTTTGAGGCTGCTTTTATATTTTTATTTTACTTTACACATGTAGCACCATCAGGGGGAAGTGGAATTAAACCTTCTCAGCCCTATTACGTAATGCAATTTAACAACATATATATGCAACAATATGTTTGTTCCCATAAATTTTCTTTTTCTTCTATGCCCCTATGTTTTATGTTTTAACCCTTTTCCCTATAGTTGTACAATTATTTTAATACAATAGAAGTGGACAGGAGACTCAGGTTTTCTTATGCCAGTGTGTAGTAATCCTGCTGCAAATAGGATATGTGTAGGTCACTTCTCTGTCAATATAAAAATGCAATAGCCTTTTTGCCTTTTGATATGTATTTGATATGAATTGTAAAGTTAATTTGGCTTTGTCTCTCGAATCCATTCAGCATGGCTTTGTGAAGAATGAAGCTTGCCAGATTAACTTTACTTTTTTTTATTGTGATTTTTTTTAATTGCAAATTGCTTAGGATGTGGGAATGGTATAGTGTAATATATCTTAATTTCACCAAATAATTTAACAAAATATCCCATTAAATACTTATTAGTATGTTCTGGATGGTGACAAATAAACTGAAATAAAGATAAGGGATCAGTGTTTCCTCTCTGACTTAAGGTGCCACAATTTCCAATCCTAAAAGGAAGAAATAGTTTCAACTTGTTTTACAAACTCCCATCTTGAGAATTCTTTCTAGCTCTAAGTACTGTACTACACTTTTAGAAAAACTCAGACAAATAGAATATGTAATACAGATAGTCCTTGCTTAATGACCACAATTGGAATCGGCAACTCTGCCATTAAGCAATGCAGTTATTAAGCAAGACCTCACATACACACAAGGGATTAACAACCTCATTTCTGCCACAGTTGTTAAGCAAGACATCACATGATGAACATGTGATTTTACCGCTACTTCTCCATTCACTCTGCTTGTTGGAAGCCATTTGTGAAGCATGCACATGGTGATTACATGATTGTAGGATGCTGCAAGAGTCATAAATGCTGACTGGTTATAAAGCACCCAAATCTCAGTCGTGACAGTGGAGACATTGCAGTGATCATAAGTATGAGGACCACTCCTAAATTACTTTTTCAGTGCTGTTGTAACTTTGAATAATCACTAAATAGGGCAGTTGTTAAGCAGGTTATACCTGTATTAGAAAAATCTACCAAATAATAAAAATAATTTGATAGCATTAACAATTGCCCAGAGTATAGCAAGCTTTGATTCTTTGGTTGTTTTAAGTGGATGCCTAACTGCTATGCTGGGGATTTCTACACTGAACAAAGGATTAAGCTCAATGACCTAAATTGCTCTTTCAACTTTCTATAATACTCATACATTCTAGAATTGGTCCTATCAAGCACAATGAAATGGGAAAGCATAAGATTGTGCTGTTATTTATAAACTTATTTTTATGATTTATGTATATTTGTTATATTTATATATATATTTGTTATATATATAGCATATTTGTTATATGGTTGCCCCTCTGGGCAGCAAACAAAATTGAAAATTTAAATAACAAATGCATAACTATCATGTTTTTTTGTTGTTGAAAACAGGCTATGTCGGCTTTGCTGAAGACCATCCCATTTAATCTACATTAAGGATCTTATTTCAAACAAGATGTTAGATTAAGCATTCTTTAAAATTCCTTTTCAATAGGAGTCATGATAATTTGACTCTGGTAAGTTCTATCATGAGTATATATTTAATACTATGGCACTAGTTTTCCAATAAGAATGCAACAAGAATCTTATTAAAAAGTAATGGATATATAGCAGTCATAAAGGGATTAGTTTACTTATTTGACAAAGGATGACCACAGTTATAATCCAAGTAGGGTTTTATAAGGGTTTAAAGGCTTTTCATTCCCATTAAAAGGAGTTTTATGAAGTATGAACAATTCGTAGTAGTTTCCAATTTCCTGAAAACATGTTACTTGTAATAATGGGTAGTTAATAAAAATAAAGGAAATATTAAATCTTGGCCTTATATCAATTTGGCTGAAGTATCAGCTAAAGACATCCTCTTTGAGTACTTATTCCAATTTCCCACATTCAGGTAGCCCCAGCAGAACAATAAAAGGTCTATGGGAACAGGCCTGATCATGGCAGATTTTTTTCCCAGATTATGAGCAGCCAAATGATTGAATATACCCTGGATTTTCTTTCACTTTTTTAATATATGAATTTCCAGATGCTCCAATTGACCAAGTAGTTGCTTTTAAAATACTTATTTATCTAGTGATCATATGCAATGGATGTCACATTATTGGGAAGATACTGTTACCTCTGGAGGGTACTGCCTCCTGCACTGATCCCCTTCTCTCTGTTTGCCTCCCTTCTCTAAAGGGCAAGGTGACTACTGATCTGGGCAATGATTCCCAGGAGTGCAAAAAATAATTTATATAAATAATAAATAAATCCATATATTATGGAGTTCGTATTGTTCATTTCCAGTTTTCATTATTATTATTATATCATTATTATTATTGGGCAAATAGTGACCTGATCTGCATTGAGACACTGCTCATAAGGTGAGAGAGTTTGATCTAACCTATGTTTTTTAATTGTAATAGTCCTTTTGCTATCATTTTCATTTGTTTCCCACTTTAAAGTGGTTGGGATTTGTTCTTAGAATCATGGCCAGGAAAGGTGGCGGTCCAAGAGGACTCGGAGTCTACATGTGATTCTAGATCAGAAGTCACCTCTTGCCACAATTAGATCACTTCCTAGTCCAATTGAGAGTTATCAATGCAGGGACATCTGGTAGTGGTCAGGACAGAAGGATGAATTCAGATGATCCACCAGGCACCTTATGGATCTGGATGGATTCCTTAATGTGTTGAATGAACCTAAAGCATGTGCTAGTTTATGGTTTGAAATGTTAGGGAAACTCAGAAAACTGAGTTAGTGGAGTAAACTATAGCCAAATTAACCGGGATAAGTGATAATGTGAACAAAACTTATGTGTTGGGTAGTAACTCCCAAAATCTGCCATCTTGTTACTCTTATATCCTCTATTTTTATTGTATGTTGTTTTGTTTTTATGCTATGAGATGCCCTGAGTTTCATTGGAGTCATATGGTATCTAAGTAAAAACAAATAAATGAATTAATTCTCAGCCAGGCTCTACATTTGCTAACTAGGAATTCAGGGATCTGTAATTTAACATGTGGAGGCCACAGGTTTGGGGATGCCTGCAGAATGTAGCAACGCAGTCTGCACACTGCACTGTGAAGGTATCTTCTAAACTGTTGATAACAGGGTATAATGTCAATTATAGTCTTCAAGATTATCCTTAATTGAAAGAACAAACACCTCATTGCTTTCAACTCAATAGAGGGGCTATTATTGCAAAAAAACAAATACAGCAAGGAGCAGTGACAGAAGTTCTTCAGCCATTGATCTGTGGAATGAAAACTGGGTTGTCCCACCTTGGCCTCAAAATTACTCTGTGCAGAATCAGAGAGTTGGCAATTCTAGCACAGTAAATTAGTATTTGTAGCAAAGGCCTCTTTCTAGTCAAGACAGATAGACAAAAGAACCATCCATTGAAGCCAAAATTCATTGGAAATCAAAGAACACAAAGCTTTTGATCAGGAAGCAACCAACAAGATGTGAATCTTCACTGTCTAAGAACAGATTATGTGGCAGAACTTGTATTTCAGCTGAAAAACTACAAGTACAGCAAAAACTGGATTAGCAGCAGCAATTAACAACATAATGTGGAAAAATCACCCAATATATGAGATAGAGGAAATGGGGTCAGTTTTATATCAATTAGCCCTCAAACTGGAAGGAGTTGACAAATTTCAGATTTGATCTGGATGCTAGTTGCCATTTGGGCAATCTGGTACACTTTGCACAATAGCTTCAATGCCTGCATTGAAACACATGAAGGAAGATAAGCAGCAGATAGCTCTGAATAGCTGAAAACAAGCTATTCTTGGATTTCTTCTTTGTTTCTGAGACACTTTTATGGTAAGAGGACATTCCAAGCCAAGTTCATTGTATGTATACCACAATCACAGTCACAACAAAAAGAATTGTTATTAATCATGGCATAATGCTCAATTCCTTTCCTTTCAAACCTTTAATTTTTTTTTGTAATCTGAGAAGATAGTTTATGCCTGCCTTGGTGAGAAGCTAGTCACAAATATTAAAAAAAAAGGAATGGTTCATTCAAGTGGATTAAGGAATCTTTCCTTTCTGAACCCAGTGTGAATGCAGAACCTTTGAACCTTGACTAGCTGGCCTGAAGGCTTAATACCAGCATTCAATATGAGACTCCGCCTCAAAGGTCTTGGACTCTATGGATGACCTACATAACTAAATGTGTATGTCAGAATAATCCCTAAATAAAGTGCACAAAATATTTTCTTCCCTATGCAATAAGTACAAATGCTATAAGTATAAAGAAAGTTATGAACTGACAAATGATAGATTTTAGTGATAACTTTCTTGGTAGTCTAGAGGGGATAAGGAAAGTCTTGAACTACCAGTTGCCGAGCAAATAGCAACAATTAAAAAGACTCTTACACAAATTTTTGGCAAAAACTAGCAATGAATTAACATTTGGGAACTTAGTTCTGAAATCAGTTACAATGTCTTAGATTGATTACATGCTGCTCTTCCTTTCATGGTTAAGTCTACTTGTCTGAGCCACTCTCTTGCATTTGGCTCTGTTGATAGCTCTCAAATTCTACTAAAACAAAATTGGGAAATAATTTTTATTTTGGCCTTTGAGTTCTCATTTCTTGAAAATTGTGTCTGCTCTCAGTTTAACTAGGCTGGTGTTGTAGGACGGGAATCAGAAGTGGTTTGAATCTGGTATAAGATGACTTCTCTTTTGCTACCCATCACATCCCACATATGACTGGAAAAGTTAAGCCAACTGAGCTGCAATAATTACAGAGAAAGGAATGATAAAGGGAAAACTTCTTAAGAAGGAAATGTGATAAACTTAGTAATATGTTATACAAAATTAACAATATGGATGACAATCAGAAAATTTGGGATTTGTTTTAAAAGATCCAAAGGCACTCAGAATACTGCCTATGACTTTGCAGGATGATTCATGGACGTCAAGCATTTTTGTTGTGCTGACTTCAGTTACCTTGAAAGAGAGAAACATAATGATACTCAGGGACATACAATGTTCATATGCCAGAGGAAGACAACAGAGTTTCTGGACTGAAGCCTACTTTGAGCCTGAAGACATCCTTTATGTCAGTGATACATAACTAGCATCTTCCAAAAGCTTTGAAAGTCCTGCAAAAAGTTATTTTCAATATAATTGGAGGGAAATATTTTCCATACATGGGAAGTTATCATACCAGTTGCATCTAATTAATTCATTAAAATTATCAACAATTTAATATAGGTTTTTTTCTGCCCCTATCCATTTCTTTATATTGTCCTCTTTTCCTTTTCCAGTAAGGCCCTTGCCCCAACAATCAAAGATGAATTCTAATCCTTGTTCAAAAAAAGGAAGAAAGTAAATATATGCTTCTGTCTTTCTCACATGACCTCAAAGTTTTATAGACAAAGCTTTTAAAGATCCGAAGCAGCCCCTAAAATGTAGAAATTTCATAATCCCTAATGGATTAACGTGTACTGTTGAACATTTCACATCAGGATTTATGAGTGAGAGCAACTCTGAATTTAATGCTTTTTCATGAGAAAGCTTTCTAAGATTGATTGGGCATTAAGATGCATTCATACAGTACTACACTTGATACTACAAAAGATGCTTGATGTGGCAGATGGCATATTAATATTTTAAATACATAAATACGATATCTTCATTTAAATTAGCCTTTCACTAGTTGACTCTTTTCAGATGCGCAACCTCCATCATTCCCTGGGTAAAGTGGCCCCATCAGCTTGCTCTCCAGGTACAATGGAATACATCTGGAATTAGGGGAGTTTAATTTAAGCTTTTTTATTCTTACAATCACATGTAAAGCCAGAGAAAAAAACAGAGTTTTAGAACAAAAAAGAAAAAAATGCCCAGGTAGGCTGAATGCCCTCATCCAAGTTAGTCTTCCGTAGAATTTTTCCCTCTTTTTCTTTCAGCCAAATCGGTTTCTAAAATAGGAAATGCGATGGGACAAAAATTAGTGTTAAAAAAAAGACTGGAAGAAGACAAGCTGTGAAGTATTTGGCAACTCCTGTTTGTGCCTTGTGCTTGTTTCATTCTCAGACAGTCCCTATTCTTCTTTTTGTTAAATATGTGCTTTCTAGCATCATGTGCATCTCAAATAATGCCAGCAATAAAATTTATTTTTTTCTTTTTTTCTCCTTTAGAGGACACCTAAGGACTCTGAAAACAGGAGTGAGCTAAAGGAGTGTTCCTTTATCTGGCTGATGCCTTATGATGAGACCAAGATAAATCTACGTGCATTTGCAGCCTTATGGAATCTCAGTTGGCTTAATCATGACTGTTTGGTTTCTAACCAAATATTTGCTATGTTGGGAGTAACTAGCACATTAATATCCTTTGGAGTTATTTTGCAATCCTAAAGATTTCCATATGTGCTTTCCAAACCCATTGGCTAAGCAGGGTATTCATTTATTGTTCTCTGGGAAGAGAACAAATTTTTTTTTAGAAAAGGCACACTCAATAAAATTCCTAACAAAGACCATTAGTGTTAAAGAAGATAGCAAAAGATAAGACAATAGTCGGAAACCATTTATCTATTCTCTTCAGTCTCAGAGATGAAACCCCATTGTGCAAGCCAAACTTCCTTGTTGTCATTCCAAAATGTTATAAATATTAGAGTTTTAAAATGTCAAAGTACCATTCAAGCACAATTTGAAATGTATTTCATCTCTTCCACCCCTCACTTCCTTTAGATTATATCCTATTGAGTGATATAACTAGCAGGAGGAATGTCACAGGGAAAACTGCCTTGGGATACAGCTCAGTCTTAAAACAAAGAGGCATAATCTAAGACTCAGATCTCCCAAAATTGTTAACAATGAAAACTGAGAACAAATTCTAATTTTTAATCTGATGAGGATATATAAAATTATGACTGCAGTGCAATACTATCAATGACAATTCAGTTTAATTAACTATGATGCAATGAAATAAAATTTAGTTTCTAGCTTAGCCCCATTCATTAGTTCTAGAGTGATATGTTTTCTGGCAAAGGTTGCACATCCCTACCTTAAGGAACTAAATGTGAACCAAAGGAATAAGCCATTTGCCACTATAACAACAAGCTGAAGCTGTATTCTCCCCAGTTAGAGAAATTACTTATGTAATTCACATAAGGGCGCGGTGGCGCAAGTGGTTAAGAGCTTAGCTTGCCGGCTGGAAGGCCGGCGGCCCGGGATCACGACCCAGCGTTGCCGCGTAGCAGGGCGAGTGCCTGCTGTTTCACCCCAGCTCCTGCCCACCTAGCGGTTCAAAAGCGCGCGAGCGCGAGTAGATAGATAGGTACCACCCCTCCCGGCGGGAAGGTAACAGTGTTCGTGCGCCTTAAGGTGTCCAGTCATGCCGGCCACATGACCACGGAGCCGTCCCAGGACGAACACTGGCTCTTCGGCT
>JANHZU010003378.1:134862-154188 GCA_032468055.1 Acrochordus granulatus
TTGGCAGGGATACTGGAGTGGGTTGCCATTTCCTTCTCCAGTGGAGTCCTGTAGCCCATTTTTCACTTGATGTCCAGGAACCCCAACAACATCTAGTGTGGTCCTTGTTAACCTAGGCAACAACCTGTATTAATTTATGTAATTTACTTCTGATTTTTTTGTGGGAGGGAGACACACTTTGTCTTGCTCCCCTGATGCGATCTGTCCAGTATGGTTAAAACTCTGGCATAGCTCTCATCTTCTTCAGAGCACACAAGCCCCCCCAACCACAGCAAATTAGTGCCTCACTGGGGTGCAGTCATACTGTAATGGTTACCATTTAAATTCTTTTGACTATATCTATAGACCCCTCTCGTTGGAAACTTGGTACCAACCAGCTGGGTTATTTTTAATTCGGGAAATGTATAACACTCCAGTCTCAAAGTCTCCATTTCAAATATTTTGAGTTTGGAAGACGCTGCTGCATAATAGTTAGGTTTTGGATGAAAAGCATCACTAGCCTCACTGATGGCCCATGAGTCTAAGGCATTGCCATCTAGGTATATTTCAAGCTTGTTCATTGCCTTCATCCACTTCAAAATACAGAGTAGCAAGAACAAGCACTCCAGAAATCTTGTGACATTGGGGATGCTTAACATAAGCAACATTCAAGCATTTTTGCAACTGCTAGTAATAATAGAAAATCTATAGTATCAACAACAGCAGACATTTGCTTCCATAAAGAACATGGTGCCCTAAGACTGAGTCAAGCAGTAGTCAGAATTCAAAAAGTAGGGTGGTCAAAAGTCATTAGAGGTCACACCTATTATTGCAAAGAGTGCAGCTCTGGACAAGCCATTCGGCATTGTGAAGATATTAGATTTCAACATTCTCCAGCTGCTTGCTCTCAACTATAGAATCCCTACACATACCACATTCAGAAGCTAGATGGTGCCCACCCTGTTATAGGTATATGGAGAAGAAATGTTGGGATTGCTGCCAGCAAGAGGATCTGATAGGAACTTCTCTTCACACATCTGGACAACAACCTGTTAAGTCCTTCCACACACTTGATAAAGAGGGCATTTTCTACTATTGGCAGCATCTTCCAGGCTTTAGGACCCAGAAATATGTAATTTGCTTCACACAGAGGTCATGGACATTAACTGTACAAATGTGTTTCTCATTGACAGCTGGCTATGAAATCTTAGCTCACAGTTACTGAGAATGGAACTAACCTGCAAAAGGCAGCCAAGCAGGTGCAGTTAGTAATAATACAGTCCAGTTTTCACAAACTGAAATTTCATTGTATGAGATGCTCATGGTATTGAGAAGTCCAGCATCAGATTATCTTGCCAGGAACTGACATGGTGACTTGAAGGCTTGCCATAAGAATACAGGATATATTCACTGTAAATGAAGGAAATACAAATATTTGAGTAGAGGAACCTCAAGCTCAGTCTATCTTCATCCCTGACAACATCATGGAGAATCCACTTACTGTACCTATTTGATAGCTGACTGCAGTACAGGTAACCACCCAGGACAAAGTTTCATCACTGGTTCAAAGTGCAATGCATCTGTACTCATGATCTTAGCCACAAACCTCTTAAGGCCACTCTGGAAACAACTTGTTCCCTTTTCTGGTAAGTCTTGGGTAATCTTCAGGACAAGTTGAGGACCCCATGTATGTACTGGCTAGCCCACTGAGATCAAGGGTGAGAAGGGACTACTGAAAGCAATAATTTTCTAAGATGGAGTGAGAGCTCAGGGACTGTAGGTTTCAGCAAGGAAAAGACTGGATTATTGAACCCAAACATCTTCAGTAATTATAGCAAAAATAGCAACTAAGAGGTCTGATTCTTGTAATACATTCTCCTTTGCAACTGCAAGCATACTAAACAAAGAGATAATTTGATGCTTCTAACAGTTCTGTGCTATCCCAGACAAGACAGAAATTTACTTGCTTTCCTAGATTTGGCTAATTCTGGTAGCAGTTACCTGGTAGCGCACAATTTATCACATATCATTGTCCTAATTAGAGTATCTTCTAGAAGACATAGTGATATCCCATTGTTCATTTCTGAACCATGCTGGACTTTCCTCATCTGGCACTGGAGGCAAGTGAGACTTATTACAACAAACCTGCAAGTATGCCATAATTGATATCATCTCATTTCACCTTAATCTCAGACTTCATTCACTCTTTTAAATGTGCAGTCTGTCAGTGTGTTTAATGACACTTGAAAAGACTGCTGACCCCAAAGAAGCAGACCAGTTCTAAGTATACTTCAGTAAATCTCAAAATGTTCAAAAGGATCACTCTCTATCCAGGGGTGAAGGCCAAAATAATTGTTATAAACTCACTTTGTAGAGCGAGATGTGCGGCATATAAATGTAATAAATGATACATTCGGTAACTTAAAAAAATCCAAAATAGATCACTTAAAGTATCCTTTTATTAAATCAACTCAAAAGCACCCAACTTAACACATTAGCGGTACTGTGTTTGTAATACAGTATATTCATTTATCTATTTTCCACTGAATCTTCAAATACGTATTCAGAAGTAGGTTTTAACATCAGCATTTCCTGTTTTAAAAGTTGGAAAAGAACTATTGTCTGTTTATCCTGCAGCTGTGGGTGCAACCTGAAACCATCTCAGTACCAGGTAGTAGAGCCTTCTTTGAATGCTTACAGCCCTCCCACATTCCATTCTAGATTTCTGGGAGCCAAAATTTTAGAACTTTCCTGCGCTGTTTCCCAACCTCCACTCCTGGAGAGGTCAAAAGAGCTTTCACTTTTTTGTGACCTCTGAGTTACTTAACCAAAAGCATCAACTAAAGAATTTGGAAATGCTCTTTCACGAGGTTTGTTTTAGAACCGACTTGTTTAGCCTCGGATTATTTGAGCTCTTTGAAATTGGAGGCGGAAGAGTCGAAACACCATGATGGCAGTCAAGTGCATGACAAGTCGCCGTTTGGCCCTAGAAATCGCCGATGAGGCAGGAGCCTGCCGCTTCTCCCACCCCATCTCGCTTCCCCGTTTGAGGGTTGGACTCCCCACCCCAGATGACCCACAACCAAACGGAAAACTCTCATCTAGCAGGAACACCACGCAGGGTGAACTTCATGACTTTTTTCTTGGCGGGAACTGAACCAAACATGACTATTTTGGGGGGGGAAGACTGGAGCGGGAGGAGGGAAGAGATTTTAATTAAGCAAAAGCAGTTGTCTCTTGCAAAGGCGCGCTGTGGTTGACGGGGCACCAAAGGGCTTCCGCGCTGTTGCCGAAGAAGCATTTTCAAAGAAATGAAGGCCGCCGCCTGCCCCTCTCCCCCCCCGGACAGGCTCGGAGAGCAGCCAGACAACACCAACTATCTCAAAAAAGTGCCTCTTTGGTTTTCAAGTTCGGCATCCCTCCGACCCTCAAGTTTGCCTCAGAATAACCAACGAGGAGGAGGAGCGGGTGAGCGTGCGCGTGGAGACAAACGGTTTTTCCCCCGGCTAGCGAGGGTCCCGAGCTCTCCAAGCGGCGTCTGGGAAGGCTTGCGGATTCCAGAGAGGGTCCCTCAGAGCCGCGAAGCCCGGTCACTGCAGCACTGGCCTGGGAAGAGCCCGCCTTTGATGTCAGCAGGACCCGCTCCCCAGCAACAGGAAGGCCAGCGCGCTGCAGTACAGCTTCTCCCTCCCCGCTGCTCGCCCCCGCGTTTCCCCCTCCCGGGAAGCTCTTCGCTGAGCAACAGGATTCTCGGGGGCGGGGGGGGCACGAGAGGAGGAGGAAGGAGGGTCACGTGAGCCTCAGCCCATCACACCCCTCCCCCGTTTCCTCTCCTGCCAGGAGGCAGCAGCAACCCGAGAGTCCGTACAGAGGATTCTATTCCCGGGCACGAAAGAGGTGAGATGGAGGGGGAGGGGAATTAGAAAGTGGCTTTGGAGTCTTCGACTCCTGATTGGCCACGTCCCTTGGAATCAGGCGACAGTCTTCCGGGAAAAGCAAGAAGAAAACATCGCTCCTTTGCTTCGTGGGCGGGGAAGGTTGCTGCTCCCGCAGCGCGCCTTGTTTTAAAGTCGGCTCTACTGCGCTCCCTCCCCCCCATTTGCTCTTCAGGCTTGGTGTCTTCCCATGCAGGACACCTTCCCCTCCTCCTCGTCCGGTTTCTCCAACCCCTCCAGAGCGCTTAAGCGGGTAACCAGATATTCAAAAACAATACGTCAGCCCACAATGCCCTGCACGGAGCTGAGGCATTACCTCATCCCACAATGCCTTGCGAAAAGGGGCCGGGAAACTTATTGGGGTGGGGTGGCCATGGAGATGGGCGCCTTTGCAACAGGCTGGCCCGGCCGCCCTCCTCCCTCTGAGAGGCGGTGGCAGCCAATGGGAAGGCCCCGGGGTGACATCATGGGCTATTTTTAGTGGGTTACTGCTCGCTGATAAGTGTTGGGTCCACGCTGGGAAAGAGCTCAGAGTGGGACCGAGTGGCAGCGGGGAAGTTGCGGCGGCGGCGGCGGCAGCGGCGCTCCTGTCCGGCAGGCTAGAAGCTCCCAACGGCCACAGCAGGGCCGCTGTCAGCGCCAAACGCACGCGAGGCCGGGCAGCTGCTCCCGAGACCCCGTCGCTCAGAGGAAGAGCCGGCGCTCCCTGCTTGCCCAGCCGGGTACGGGTTGAGGCGGTCCCCTTTGCCGGAGCGCGAAGGCGGAACCTGCGCGGGCATTCCCTCCGCTGGAGCGCCGAGCGTCTGCCTCCCGGACGGCTTCAGCTCCTCTCCTCCGGATCCTGAGGCTGCCGAGCGTGGGAATCTGCCCGTTCTCCGCCCCGCTCCCCAGCTCCAGTGTGAGCAAGAAGCGGGGCGATCCACTTGCGGCAACTTTTTTTTCCTTTGCTTTCCTGGCTGGGACTGGGGTGACCTGCTTTTGACAGCCACCGCAGAAAGAAGAGAACTCGACAAGTGGGTTTGAAACTCGGAAACGCTCCAGACCGACCCGGGACACTCCCACGAGGAGGGCACAGGAGAGGAAAAGGACTCAAAAAGTTTCTGGATTCCATCTTCGCGCGGAGCGATAAAGAGGCCCCCGAAGGTGTCAGCAGCATTACCTGGTGGATTCCTTCCTTGGACTGAGAAAGGAATTCCACATTTGAAAAATAATTTTTCTTTGAATTTCCCCCATCTCTTCCCAACAGTTTCCAGTTGGGAAGTGATGCACATGCTGAGTCTTTGAGGTGGAAGCCTGTTTGTCGAATCTAAATTCCTTCTAGGCAAGGGGGAGAAAACTGGGGACTCAAACCAATGCCTTGTTGCAAAAAAGTAAGACTTTAATTGATCACTTTTGAACTGTGTCTTCATTGTTGAAAGAGTATTAGTGTTATAAGAACTGTTCCTATTTAATATCTGTTGCAGCTGCACATTTTTTTGAGACATAACAAACCAGCTTCCTTTCCCAGGTCTGTTTTTGGGCTATAGGTGAATAAACGTGTGGACTGTATTCTATGACTGCAAAGATGGAACCTACATTCTACGATGATGCCATAAATGCTACCTTTGTGCAGCCAGAAAGTGGTACTTATGGATACAATAATCCCAAAGTTTTGAAGCAGAACATGACGCTTAATCTGGCTGACCCTTCCAGTAACCTCAAGCCCCACTTGAGGAACAAGAATGCTGATATTCTGACCTCTCCAGATGTAGGCCTCCTCAAGCTGGCTTCTCCTGAACTAGAAAGGCTGATTATCCAGTCAGGCAATGGACTGATCACCACCACCCCAACCCCAACCCAGTTCCTCTGCCCCAAAAATGTTACTGATGAGCAGGAAGGTTTTGCTGAAGGCTTTGTCAGGGCACTAGCGGAGCTACACAATCAAAACACCATGCCAAATGTTACCTCTGCTGCTCAACCTACGAACTCCGGCATGGCCCCTGTCTCTTCTATGGCTGGAAACAGTGGCTTCAGTGGCGGCTTGCACGCTGAGCCACCCGTCTATGCTAACCTCAGTAATTTCAATCCTAGTGCACTCAATACGGTGCCCTCCTATAATGCAAACAACCTGGGCTTTCCTCCACAGCATCATCTGAACCCCCAGATGCCAGTGCAACATCCGCGCCTCCAAGCTTTGAAAGAAGAGCCTCAGACTGTCCCAGAAATGCCTGGGGAGACTCCTCCCCTGTCCCCTATTGACATGGAATCCCAAGAAAGGATCAAGGCAGAGAGGAAGCGCATGAGAAACCGAATTGCAGCCTCCAAGTGCCGGAAAAGGAAGTTGGAGCGGATTGCCAGGTTGGAAGAAAAAGTAAAAACTTTGAAAGCCCAGAACTCAGAACTAGCATCTACTGCCAACATGCTGCGAGAACAGGTTGCACAGCTGAAGCAGAAGGTCATGAATCACGTCAATAGTGGATGCCAACTAATGCTCACGCAGCAGTTGCAAACTTTTTGAGAAAACTGAAAAGTAACTTTATGCTGGGGAGAAATAAAGGAGAGAAAAGAGTTTGGGAGCAGAACACTCATTTGGGTGGGTGGAAAGAAAAGGCTGAAAGGCACTGATTCCAAAGATTGCCTGCCCTGAGTCGAATGCATGTGTGGAGAGACTGTGTGCCTTCTGGTTGAGGTGATGGCATATCAATTGACAGAACAGCTTAGCAAAACAGCTGAGCTGTTCCAGCTCAGATAAGGCATGGATGCCTTATGCTCTTTCTTTTGTTTCTCTTTTTTTAACATTGACCAAGACTTGCATGGACCTAACATTAAATGATCATTCAGTATTAAAGGTTAAACTGCAGTAGATACTGTAGATGGCTTTCTCTTAGTACTCCTTTTTAAAAAAAAACAAAAAAAAATAGGGAGGGAGTTTTGGGGAGGCTAACAACAGAAACTGAGCTATACTGCCTGTCTGAGTTGTGTATGTACATATATACTTTTTATTTTATGACAACTGATTAATGTTAAGTAAAACTACTTCATGACTTTGTAAGTTATTTTTTATGTTCATTTGGGTTCCACCAAGTATTGTTTGTAAATAAGAGATTTTTTTAGCAACTTTTGAGTTTTTTCCATTTGTAATAAAGTATATAATTTTTTTAATGTTTACTTCTGAAACAGAAGAAAGGGTTGATCTTATTTAAGAAAGCAGTAATCTTTAACCACTTTCATTACTGTCATTTAGATTTCAATTCTGCACACACTTTAGAAGCAAGTCTTATTAGATTCAGTGGGGCTTACTGCTGAGTAGACATACATAAAGAATACTTGTAAGTCAGGCATATACAGGATCAACTTTTGGTTGAACGTTAACACTCAAGTGAGGAGTGAGAAACTTTGATTTTCACAGACTGTAACAACCATTTTAAAAGTCTTGGGGTACTCCTGTTTTAATAAAGCTGTTGGTCTTTGGGGTGCCATATGATTCCTTGTTTTCTAATTCCCGGGTGGGCATTTTTTTTCTAAGGACATCAAATTTATATTCCTAGCTTACTAACAAATGTTGGGATGAAAAGATAGAATAAAAAAAGATATTCCGAGATTTGTTTCAAGTGAGAAAACTTCATCTTAAAGGCATAATTTAGGGAGGTGGTTCTAGTATTAGAAAAAAACTGGGCACCAGAAATGCTTGACAATCTATTGCAAATAATTCAGAGATTTACTGGTAGATTCTAATCTACTTTTTGCCTCTCCTGCTTTTAACTGGAATACAAGAGGACATCTCAGTGACCCCCTCTGCTGGAAAAAAGAGCTGCTATCTAATCTGACTTTTAACTTGTATGGTCTGTTCCACAAAGAGCTATTCATGCAATTTTAACAGAAACATACAAAAGTTGGTAAAATTAATCTTAGCTACATACTTGTAGAATAAGCTGAATTAAGTATAAATGGCCATTTCCCAATTACATGGTTTTTTTGTTAAGGGAATATTGATAACATTTGGAAGAAACAACTTTTTAAAAACATTCTTCAACTGGGCATTTGTCACTTTTCTGTTTTGTTGATAAACAAATGGTCTTTGTTCATGAGTATTTAGGACTATGCCTGTTGTCCAATAAAATCATTCTATTAATCTTCCAACAAATACGACTTTCTTTTCCCTCTTTGGTGGTGGTTCTTTAAAACTAAATTATTTCACAAAACATGAGAGGGAAAATGTAGTTTAAACTGGATTGTTTAAACTGGAATGTGGGAAGTAAAATTCACAAATACCAGAGAATGCTTTTATAATAGGTTTTATAATATGAAGTAATAATACATGCCATGATTTTAATTCCACAAGCAAAGCTTACTCACAGCTAAACGTATCAAAGTACATGTCCAGGATTAATCCTAAAATAAAATGTGCCAAATTGCTTAAGAGTATGACTTTAGTGCTTGATCAATTGCCTTATAAACATCATTGGAAAGACTGATGTTATCTCTGTTTATGAGGAAGTTAGTCTTTTCCATTGGAAAGATACCTGTTTATATGAAAGTCTTGCCAAAGCTGTAATCTTATGTGCATTTCTTGGTAAATGCTATAGTCCTTGTTTCTAAATACATTATATTTAAATACAGTATATTTAATGGAAGAGTCTCAATTACATCTAAGATTACAGTCGTTCTTACTAGATTTCTTTAGAATCAGGCTTCATCAATTGCAATGAGACATACTTTGTTAACAGAAGGATATGACTCTATTTACATGTTGAAATACAAGTCGTCTTGAGTTTAGCAGGGCTTTCAAATGTAAGACCTTGAGCTATAAGCAGTATTTGCATGGCAGGCCAGCAAGGAATGTCTGGGTTATAGCCTCCATTAGGATTTTTTAAAAAAAGCTTGCATTAAGGCTAAGAAAACACAATATTGGCCATATTACCAAGAGCTGACCTCAACTAGAGAGAGCTGTTAACTTTTATAAAAAAGTTTAATTGGTTATTGAATATAACTGGAATTACTTCCATTCATCTCTAGAAAATTGTTTAAAGCATTTAATTGTAAATGTGAAGATGAAATAAGAGGGGTACCCTAGTCGCTATCTGTATTTTAGAATGGAATAAGGTTTGTAACATTTGTTCCTTTATCTCATGACCTCAAGTTCATCAGGTGTAACTTTCCCATGGCTACATTAAGGAAACAAACACTTAAGCAGTTTGATTCCTGCTGTCAAGCTGCAGATGATATTTTGGCAGTGGTGTTATTATTTCTCTGTAAAAGTTCCTCACTGAGTGAAAATTTAGCATCAACTTAGAAGTAGATTCTGTCTCTTTCTTTTGTGGTTTTGGAAATAGTCTACAGATTTTATAATAAAAATGTAACTCTTATTTCATGAAGGATTTCCCCTGATAAATTTGTGCCTATTGTACATCAAAAATAAGCAGGGGCAGCTAAGAAATATTTTGAGACCATTTGAAATGCCATGTTCCTAAGTAGCATGATGCAACTATTTTTAGTTTATTTCAAAAGAATGGTTTTGTTCAGTCTCTACTATTGTATCTTGCTATAAAATAGGCTGAATTAATAGTGGTAATTGGCTGTATCCTATATTTAATAGTTACATGAAAAATTGTCAAACAAGGAGTTAACCAGGATGACTGTATTTTATTGGGTGTCCCTAGTGCTGACACAAGCAAGCTGCAATTATTTCATTCTGACCATCTGTAGGAACAGGCAATCAAAGGGCAGAACAAGCACAAAACTCAGCTGGGTGTGGTTTTGCTGCTTCTCAACAAGCGCCAACTAGCAAAACAAGCAGCCTACCTGGAAGGGTAAAGCTCTTAGCTTTCAAGCATACTTCTGTTGTGCAAGAGACTTTATAGTTCTAAAAATTCCATGCTTCCCTGGACAGGAGCAAACTGCCCTGATTTAATCTCATGTTTCTAAACTCTCTTGACATTTCCAAGAATGTCTTTTCATTCTATCCTTTTTTTACTTGGTTTCCAAGTAGCAGTACCTATGAAAAAATAAAGTACTGGAAAGGTTCAGTGCAAATTTAAAGGAGAGCTTCTTAAGTATTCCAGTGAACATTTTTAAGCCAAGAAAAAGCCTGCCTGGATTTCCCCAAATACAGGAGTTGCCAACCATCTGCCAATCCACTTGAGGTCCCAAGACAAATGGACCATTCTGGAGGCTGCTTAGTCCTGGATTTTGTTTTTTGGCATGACTTTTGTATCTATGACTGCATTTGCACAACATACTGAATCATAAACTAACCTTATGGGCCTATGCTCACAAAACACAGTGAATTAAAGGTAGCTAATTGCATTCCAGTGACTGGGTTTGAGACACAAAACCAGCAATTAGCCAGTAGCATGTGTTGTGCTTACCCAGGAAATGGGATTGAGTAATCTATGACTTAGTTAGCAGCAGGCATATGTATTGTGTGAACACAGCCAAGTTGATTTGGTGAGTTGAACAAATTTGTGTCAGTTCAGTTATCAATTGTTTAGCTTATGTCAGTATAACTTAAACTGTGATGAATGGAAATTCAATCAATAAAAAAATTCCCCATCTTTAAGTTATAGCAGTTGAAAAATGTTAACAGGTTGATTTCAATTAACCACAGAACTGTTGTTACAGAAGTTACAGAAGCACTCATGATCATTGACAACTTTAGAAAAGTAAAAGTAGGAGAGTTAACGTTTTTTTATTTTTCATGGACAGAAGCATGGAGCGTGAAAGGGTACCATGAAAGTCAGAGAGGGATGCGAGGGACTACAGGTCGGGAAGGGTTCCTGAGGTGCTTGGGAATACACAAAAAGTGCCCTGCAGGTCAGAGTGGACATGGGGGAGGGGGCTGCATAGTGTGGGAAAGGTGTAAGAGGGTTCCTTCCTCCCTGTTCCCCCTTCCCTTCCCAGCAGGCTAATAAGTAACTGGTGCTAGGTAAGGGAGGAAACAACTGATTGCAAGAATGGCTGGGAAACTGTCATGAATGTTAACAATGATCATGTGACCACAGCAGCAGCTTGAAGCAGCCACACCTTTTCCAAATTTCATTTCCTCAAAATTCATAGGTCCCAAATTTTGAATGCATTCTGTAAGTTGGCTCATTTGAGCAATCTTGGCTCAAAAATTGTTGCTTTATGATGCATTATTTTGCCCGTTTTAAGTTTATAGAAACGAATTTTAGTAGTGTATAAATTTCTTTTTATGGACTATGGTTCGCATTACCATGTGTAGGGCACATTGTCCTATGTTATAATTAACACATTTCGCTTTTGAAAAAGGCAGCCCTCTGCAGCAGGGTTTTTTTTTTATTCCTGGCATTCTTTGCTGCTGTGCACCAACCAGATCTAAGCAACAAACCAAATGTTAAAAACAATAGTAAAGCGGCACTATTTAAAAGGAAAAGATGATAAATCCTACCTTCTCACAAACCTTCTCCCCCAGAGCCAAGTTTCCAGCATTTTACAGAACTTCACTAGTGGTCTTGTAGTGTTTACATATGAGGACAGGTTGCTCTAAGGGAGAGGTGCACCACTGAGAAGGCCTAAGTATGGGTTCCATGCAGATTAAACTCTTTGGGAAGAGGACCCACAGCAAGACCTTTTTCCCAGATGTCATAGGATGAACAGAATAATTTTGGAGCAGATCTTGAAGATAACCAGGCCCTGAGCCCCTGTTGATGTTATATGCTCAGCATAGCATTTATTTCTCATGACTGCTCCTCTAGTATTAAGAATTCCTCATTAAATGAGTTAAAGATCTTCCGGCTGCTTCCACCAGAGATAAGTAAGCCTGAAATAATTTTTCAACATCCCAAGACTGCCATTAAATCAGCATTGGTTGTATGAAATCACATATCTCTGCACTTGGTATTTTAAATATAATTATTCTTCTGACGAGAAAAAAGTTGCAAGCTTAATGAAAAGAAGAGATTAATTCATGGTTAGATCAAGCTAAATTATAATGTAGTTAGTTTGGAAAGTAATATGAAGTCAGACAGGTGGTTCATAAACCATGATTTATGGTTTAGCATGATACTGAAATCAGAGATTTTGGCTTATTTAGCCATTATGTTCTATTGTATAAAACAAACCATGCTTCATAAAATAGATCCAGTTCCCCTGGAAGAAACATAAATCAAGAAGTGGGAGGACAGGAGATAAAGAACATAATAAGAAGATAAAATGTAGAAAGAACCTTGGTAGACCAGACTGAAGATCTGGCTCATCCTTCTCTGCACTGGCACCCTCTGTATGTTGGAAACATTTCTCAAGAGCCTACTCCCTCCCAGGGGTAATATGAAGTAATCATGAGTATTAGCCATTAATAGTCTTTCTCATTATAAATTTGCTTATCCCCTTTTCCAGACTGTTTTTGGATGAGACTGAAGCAAATGTAACACAAATTATCAATATATAGACATTTTAATAGTTCTGACAACTGAAGCTGTCTGATAATCAGGGAATGAAGAACCTCTTTCACCCTCACAAAAAAAGTTGAATGATACATATATTCAAATTTGCCTTCAATGGACTCACCATGAGGCAAACTTGAATTAAAAATGTCTAAAAAGGTGGCTATTTTTTGAGAACAAAGCATGTGGCCAAAAATATATTTTTATAAACATTTTGCTGATGAGTATCATCAACAGGCTGGGATCCAGCAAATATAGTTTCTGCTTCCAAACCAATCAACATACAAAAACTGGCTTGGAAAGATCAGATATGGGTTTCTATCTTCTCCAGTAACAGATTAGGTCCTCAGGGACATCTGATTTATCTGTTGAGAACATTCTGGCTAAAGAGAGTTTCTTTAATCATCCCCCACAACAAGAGAAGTTTTCTAGGGAGAATATTCATGCCCTGAAGGGAGTTTCTATCAAACAGAAACAAATCCTCCCATTAACCCTACATACCTGGAAAATGGCTTCTCTTTGAGCTGTAAAGACAAATGAATTCCAACAAGGGAAGTTACAATGAAGTTCTCACGATTACTTCTCTGGGGTAAAAGTGGTCAATTATCAGGGGAAAAGAATTTGTAGTTCCAAAATGTGATTGTGTGAATCATGCTTTTCAAAATTTCCCATATTAAGTTTGTGACAATTCTCAGGAAATGAATATTAGATGGGAGGCATGTAAAAAATATCCCATCCATTTGCCCAAGAACTTGAAGGGTTATTGTGTTTTATTCTGTGATCGACCTTATGCTACAATATACAACAAGTCCAATGTGCTCAGGACTGCATCACATTTTGAGTGGCCATATCCAACATGACTCCTTGGCCACTGGATCTCTGCACTGGGAGGATTACTATCCATCAGGATACAAAAGTGCAAAAACTGCTGAGGCAGTATTAGTTCCCGGTTCCTTATTTGTGTGAAAGATCAAAACAAACCTCAGTTAATGAACTAAGTCAATACAGCTCAGAAAACCAGTGTGCAGCACAGCACAGTGCAATGTCGTGCTGGGAGTTGCATTTCAGCAAGTGTTGAAAGTATGGCTTTTATTCCCAGACAATTCCATGTCTGATAAAGTGAACTTTGAGTCACAGATACTTGTTCTGTACTAAATACTCTGTGTCAGTCTTTAAAATACCACAAGAGCTTTTCTTTAAAAACTCTGAATCCAGCTCTGTGATTGAGATAGCTCCCCTTCTGGATGAATAATAAGTCTAATAATTACCTTTCACAAAACACATTAATGCAAGGGAGTCCTGGATATCCATTACACATAAATGCTGTGCATTGCACAGTTACTTTTAAGACACTTCAAATCATATACTGAGTTTTTTTCAAACTTGTGCATCAATCAAAGAACTGGGAACTGCAAACTTTCAACCAGCTCCAGCGTTGTCAGCTGTGGAACTGGAAAACAAATTGGATTGTTATAATAAAATTTTGTTTTTAGTTTTTCTAGTGGTTAAGGCACCAGGCTAGAACCCGGGGACTGTGAGCTCTAGTTCCAACTTTGACATGAAAGCTGGATGGATAGTTTTGAGCCAATCACTCTCTCTCTCAGACCACAAAGTCAGATTTGGGCAAGAAGCTGTCAATTGCTGTCAGAGCCAAAATCAACACTCGGTTGATCTAGAAAAAAAGCAGATCCTGCATTTGCAGCAAAATGCTGGGAAAAATAAAACAGAGACAGCTACAATCTGGACATTTCGTAAAGATCAACCATAAAGTATACAGGATACTTTGATTGTTATAATTAGACTCCTACTATCAGTAAAAATGTTTGTGGGGTGACTTTGGTCTACTGCCTGTTCTGATATTAGTTTCAACAGTAGTCATAGCAAATCCAATCATGATATGGTAGAGATAAAAATGAAAAGAGTTCAACTAGTTGTGAATTAAATGGGCGTGGGGAGGGAGGGGGAAGAAAAGAAAAGTGCACTTGAGACGAGAGTGAAATCCTTGGATACATTGGCAGTGTTTAATCTCTGCCTCCCCCACCTTTGTAGAACAGTGACGTGTCTGGCATGTACTTAATGTGACTCTGAAAATCTCTACAATAAGGGCAGGGCTGTCTAGACAGAGCTCTTCTTTGTCCTTATTTTGTTCCTCAGAAACAAATCTTTTTGCTTATCTTTACATTGATTAACTGTAATTATATTGAATAATCCAATGTCTACAACAGCAGTCAGCAATCAGTAACAGAAGGATAACCAGCAAGAGCCATAACTTATTTTTAATGTAATATACAGGCATTTTATCCCTATAGCATGTCCAAGAAATATTCCTGAGGGCATCGATGCCATTCTCCAACCTGATACCTTCCAAATGTGCTGGAATTATAGCTGTTAGAATTCTGAAAAGGATCCTTCAAACACATCTGGAGCATGACAAATTATCTGTATCTGGTTTGGAAAGAAACTTAACAGACGTACATCTAGGAATTGTTGCTCCAACCTGGTCAATATGAAGAGATAGAGCATTATGAATATGTATTTTGTTGGTTATCAGTGCTTTCAAAAGTGACATCAACAGAAAGATAGCATTTGAATGAAATGAGAAACACAAAATCACCCAGGCAGAAAACACTCATACCCAATAGTGGTGAGATTGTGTGGTATCATAGCCATATGTATAAGCAGGAAACTTGGTGCTTCAGAACAAGTGGCTGGCCTTCAACCTTAAGTCTCAGCTCTCTTTTAAACAGAGGAATAAATGGGGGTAGTACTCTGGCTAATATTCTTGATCAGCTGTTTAGTTGCTTCAGTGATTTGCTGTGAAACAGCTGCTTATGCCAAACTAACTACTCTGCAACAAAAGAAAAAGGCCTTCTGTAATATTCTCCCATCCACCCATACCAGCAAAAGAATCCCTAACAGATTGTAGCAAAACACCAAGTAGGGTACATTTGAGGGAAGAGAGATACCATATACAGCATTTTTCCCTAATGTAAGGAGACATTCTTCAACTATATTCTATCCATAAACTTTGGGAAATCTCAGTGGTTAAATCTAGAAGCCTGATCTATCATAAATCCAGTATCTTTGTCTGAAGGAACAATGCATAGTTCACTAACAGAGCACATGCTCTGTAGGCAGGAGATACCAGGAAACCTATTAAGAACATTTCTTCTTCAAAGACTTTCAAAAAAGTTGGGATAATCCACCATCTCAAACTTTGGAGAGCTACATTACTGTCAGAGTGAAGACTAGACTGCTGAGACAACAATTTATATTCATATAAGCAACAACTTTAGACACTATATAAATTCTGGTCAGTATTACTATGGCCACACTCCAGGGGTACTACAGGGAAGAGAGTAATTTGGTCTAAGCCACCCTATTAAGTATGTGACTAGAACAAAATTTATTGTATTGATCAATCTTTTTGGGGACAGGGAAGGGAGAGAACATAAGTTTATACCTCAGGGTTATTGTGTAGGTGAAATGTAAGAATCTTGTTAATTTTTTCTTAAGCACATTTCATCAAAGGTGATAGTGATGATGATGATAATGATACAAGATCAAATCTCCTGGGTATTGCAAAAGATTAATTGAACAAGTACATATCTCCCTGAAATCAATGGGACTTAGCCCGAGATTATGCTCTGCTAGACTGGAACATTTGTAATAAGAGCTTTCTTGGAAGTTTTAAAGAGTAGGCCATTACTCTTCATACTAAAAACAAAATAGTGAATACAAAAGCCCATAATGTATCAACATTATCTGCTTTTGTCCTGAGAAACACATATAGGTTGTATAATTACTTACTTGGAACTATTATCTGACAATAAGTGATAGCTTTACATTTCCATAAACTTATGAACTCAGCTGAATGCCTCCTTTGCTATTTGGGTATTATTTAACTTCTTTGTCAGCTGAAGAGTCGTTGTGAACTTAGTGTTCAGGAAAGTGCCAAACTGGGTAATCTGACTTGGATTCCCCCCCCCCCAGTCTTTGAGGAAATTCAGTTCCACAAGAAGAATGTGCTGAGCATCAGATTCGGCACCTTAAAAGGTGGCATTGTTTTGAAGACAGCTCAGTTCTTGTAAAAAAGCCTCGTTTAAGTTGTGGCTGATGTGAGGCACACCAACATTTCTGTAGTGCCTGCCTTGTTTGAAAAAATAAAAGAAGTGAAGCAGAGGCTGCCATCTATAAAAATAGCACTGATTGTTGGCATGAAGGCCTGTTAAATATATTTTTAAGGTATGCCTAGCACACCCTTAATTGCTCTCAAGAGTTCTTTTTGACACTTTTTATCTTCAACCTTGTCATTCCAGAGTGCAGAAATGCAGATCTCCTTAAGTCAAACCACTCCTTTAGTTTATTCAAAGAACAATTGCTGTACGTGACATCAGGGTGCAGGTGACATGGTGTTATTATGCAACAGAAGTCTTTGCTTTGGCTGAAAAGAAATAGAAGCAGGCATAACTGCAAAGAGAAATAAGGATTTTTATAAAAAGGGACTAGAATAAATCCACATTCTAACTCAGAGTTTATACATTTATAATCTACAAATAAAATTTGATGTCTCTCTTAACCCTTTACTGTCCTGGGGTGTTTCAGTCATGATATTGTCTTTCTTTGCCTCTTTCTCTACCTCTTCATATTACTCCAGTGCATTTCCATGGTTTTTATATTCAGAATAAAAATGTAAGAGGTCTTTTATCTATGAATATTCTCATTAATCCAGGTCATGATAAGTAGTAAACATTGCAAAAATTTGCAAAGCTCCTTAAAAAGGCAACTGGATGTTAATTACAAGATGTTATTCACTTTCTATCTAGAAGGCTTTTTCAGTCCATCTAAAAATGAAAAAGAATGGTCAGGAAATATATACATTTCTAAAAAGGTCTTTTTTTAAGATAGAGGTCTTTCCACTCTCAATTGAGCGATTGTCCATTCCTCATTGCAACCCTTTGCTGCCAAGAAGAAATGACACTCAGGAACTAGAATGTTTATAAGTTTATAAAAAGCTACAAGATTATACCACCTTGTCTTTTGTTTTTCTCATCTTCCTGTTTTTGAGCTTTTACAGAAATTAGATGTTCTTCCTAAAATATTGGGATTTACAGGGGAACAAGTCATCTAAATAAGGATTAAGCTGCATAGAACTATTTTGTTCAAGGATCACATCCTCCCATTTGAAAAACCTTTTACAAAGTCCTTTGTTAGCTAAGTGGGAAAATCAAAACAATCTTATCTAAAAAGTAAATAAACAAAACCGAAATGCAAAATAAAATCAATCAACTGCCTGTCTGTCCTTTAATGGTGCCCCAAATACATTGTTTGAGGATGTCTCATAACAAAGCTGTTTTTGTTTTTTCATTCCAAAATCTTGGAATCAAACATATGAAAGAAAAGTATCAATTGGTCCCTCCCTCCCAGTGGTTATTTATTTATTTATAGCATTTATACAGTCATCCATCTTGTACCAAACTCTGGATGGACTCCCAATCAAGAATATAGATTCTGTATATCATAGCAAATAAATCCTTTCCCAGTGATTGTTTAGGAAGTTATAGAATCAGCCATAGCAAACTTTGCCTCTGCTCCAACAGAAAAACTGTATAGTATTCTACTTTGAAACAGTAATTTCAAATCAGCTGTTCCTTGCCCTAGTCAGTTGCTCCACTTTTTTAATGAGTAATAGTCAAGCTTATAATCATCTACAATATGCTATACTTATTAACTGAGCAAGAAATTTCAGGTAATAAACAGAAGTTCCAAGTAGGGATATACTTAGTGAGATTATTAGAAAATCTCTTATAATCTTGTTTTTAAAATAGATGTTTGAGGAATAATTCCACAGAATATTTCTACATCTGAATCACACTTTCAGCATGAAGATTTCCCAACAGCACTGATTCCAGAAAATCACAAAAATGATGAAGGCTAAATAACAACGCATCTTGGGATGTGTGTATTTGATGCACATTGCATATCATCTGCAACTTCTCAGAAGTATTGAGGAATTTTGACTGATCAAGTGATACTTCCAAACTGGTTTGTATTTGCAGATGCAACATCTGAACCTTTTTATAGCTTTGATTTATTCTTCATGTAAATACTCAATATATACAGTGATTTCACTGAAAATCCATGAGACTGAATAGATATTATATAGTGATTTTAAATCTTGGATGATTGATCCCTACATATAGCACATGCTACCATCAAGCAATGTTTATGCCTGTCCAAGAGAGAGGAAGTAACTGTTCAAAAGAGCTATTGTAGCATGTACTTTGGACACATAAATTCCCAGGATCATTTTCCAGCCTCTGCATTTAGAAGAATTGGATAATAGTTAT
Organism: Acrochordus granulatus; assembly: GCA_032468055.1. Lineage (NCBI taxonomy): Eukaryota > Metazoa > Chordata > Lepidosauria > Squamata > Acrochordidae > Acrochordus > Acrochordus granulatus. The sequence goes on from JANHZU010003378.1 coordinate 153,508, forward strand.
GAGAAAAACATTTCTTTGAAATTCTGAAGTGTTGCCAGTTAGAGTAGATAATATCAAGGTAGATGGACAACTAGTTTTACTTGATATAAAGCAGCTTCTAGTAATTTGAACCCTTAGTGACTATATGAAGATGAAATAAATATATACTGTATGTGGTGCCAGGATCAAAATATATCAAAAAGATCTCCATGTGTGAGAAATAATGACATGAGACAACATTTGAGATGCTTAGTCTGCTATAAAGAGCCACATATATCTTTATAACCATAGTAGGACTAGAGTCCCTCCAAAAATTGCTCCTGCATAGTCATTTTTAATCTGACTGAAGGACCAAATTATTAAATACATGGAGAATTATCAGATGAACCATATTTAATTCCAAGTATAATTAGATCTGACCACATTTTTTTTTCTGGCTCTGTCATTCTTGCTTTAGCTCTACCTAATTTGCAAAGTGTCCAGCCTAGTACATTACTCAAAGGCCAAGTACTGCTTTTGTTCCCCACTATTTCACTGCACCCCTGTGCTAAAAGAATGTACACAGCACCTGTGGCCCTCAAAGAAACTGACTGACATTCCAGTTGTACAACAAATCTTCCAGTTCCCACATGCTACACATAGTGGAGCAGTGAAGGAATGTTTACTGGATAGCATCAACTGTTAAGGTGATGACCTTCACAT